>ML788997.1:485917-504770 GCA_009831015.1 Picea engelmannii
TGTATGTTTCGTGGCTATGTCGTCTTGATTTGAAATTTCTCGCATAGATCCACAGTGTATTCCAGTGGCTATGCTATATTTTGACGGCATGGATCCACAGTGTATGATTGGTGGCCATGACCCATGTCTATAATGTCATCAGTATGTGATCTGAGTATGGGAATGCCTACCTCATAATTGGTATATATGATATTCTACAGATGCTTGGTAGTTCTCAGGTTTCCAATTAGATGTGCTCCTGGTTCCCGACACACACATGCAACTTACAAAGCCTATCAGCTGTCACTGGTTCCAACCTCATACTTTGGGGGGCATTCTATTACCCATGATTTTGGTCGTCATGATGATGTATTGATGATGGTGTACTCGGGCTCTTCATTAGAACTTTCTCCTAAGAAAAGTTAGCTTCATCTCTTTCCAGAAATCACATTTTTGAGGAATGTTCGCAGGCTGCTAGTATATTTTCCTGCGAGAATGCATGATTCTTGTAGGCTTCCTTAAGCCAGGGTGTGAGAAGTTCGCACTGTGTTGAACTTCTAGTGTGCAAACTCTTTCTAAAGCAAGGAAAAAGATGAATTCTCGATGCTTCTAGAAGGGAATCTTCTAGAAGGATGAGATGGCATTCGAATAGTTATCCTAGTACTGGATTCCCTGATATTTTGGGATCATTCTTATCCAAGTAACTAATTCATTCTCTCCTATATATTGAGGGAATTTTCATGGAAAAGGTTAAGCAAGCAAAGAAGAAAACAAGGTTAAGCAAGATTCATTGGAGAATTGGTGAAAGATTGTGTGAAGGACTGAAACTACAGCAGCTAGGAAACTCCATCACAGTTTATCAAAAGTGGTTGATATTCTTCATGCAAGTGAGAAAGTGTGTGCGTTGGAGCCAAGGGCCATTGAAAAGAAGTTTGCAACATCAAGGCTCAGGTTGTAATCTTTACTTTCCATTAATATGATACAGTAATATGTCCCTTTCCCATAAAGCTAATTCCACTTTATTGTATAACTCCTTGATCATATACATAGATGGACTGTTGAATAGATTGTGCTTTCTTCACTTCGGTTGGTTTGTATTGTTTTGGTCTTGACTGTACGAGAGCACTGGAGAGAAGAGGGAGCAACAAATACCAAAGGAAGCGATCATAAGATATGTTCTTTGTTCTTGCCTCCTATTTAATTCAATGGTCAAAATCTAGGGAAAGAGTCATGTTCTGTCTTGCTTTGTTCTAGATCCAGGTGGATCTAGGGAGATCGGTTTGTGTCCGCACTTACGGATTTATCCAATAACAATAGGGACATGTTTTTCCCTACATTCACCACCTTTCATTATTAACCATCCATTCTACCATCACAATGCCTTAGGCTCAATCCCATCGGGTTGTGAAATTAGCCACTCCATTTTTCACATCGTAACCTATTTGGTAGTGCCTACCCTTCATGGGAACCATAGTTAGAACCCAAATTTCCATTCAGTGCCCATACTTTGACTTCCCGTAGGATTGAGAGCCCTCTTATATCCCCACCATGAATTAATGATTGAGCCTCATTCTTCTCTCTTGGTCTATATTCTGGCCACATACCATGGGGGTTCTCAAAAATTATTTATTGTTCATTAATGGTCTCTTACGCATTTTCTTCTTGCATCATGCCTTCCGTTGTTGCATTTTTTTTTGTCCATATCTTTCTTACCTCTATTGCAGTAGCCTTGACCATTTTCCTCTTGCATTATTTGGCCTCCATTTTTCATCCACCTACCCAGGGAGAGAATAACTACTAAGAGTGGATCGCACTTTCCTATACCATTTGCATTCATTTTTCTTAGGTCGGTTCCATGTGCTTGGAACATAGGAGCATGTTGTTAAGCCACTCATTCTCTCCCGCTGAGTACACTTTTATCTCTTTTTCAGAATTGTAAAAGGACATGAAAAAGGAACATACTGAGTATACTTGTGGAATTCTTTCGTGATCATTAAACCATGAAGGATACCAAGAATGATTATACTCCTATTCCGTACTCATCAAACCATGAAGGAGACAAAAACTAAAAAAATAACAAAAAAAGTGGGGGATTTTTCACCATTGGTATATTCTTAAAATGGCAGTGTCAGTTGAGTCTCCCTTGAACATGGCACCTGTTTGAGTCCTCATCATATAGTTGGGTTTTAACTTGCCTAAGATCTATCCTAGTGATATGAGTCAAATATAAGCCTCTGACCGGTTACTCTTTCAATCATCATGGAGAGTGCTTCGATGTCTCCTATGTTGTTGCACTATATTTTTCCAACTCTTGTGTCTTTCTACCAACTCACCATTGTGTCATGCTATATGTTCAAGGGAAATTTAATCCTGAGTCAACCATATGTTGTTTTCTTGACTTTTCTAGTTGTCCATCCCATTGTTAGTTGTACTTAGTGATCCTCTCTCTTAACATCATCTCTCGGTGGGGGATACATCAAGTCCCTCCTTCGATGGATCTCTTCCTATCAAATTCAACACATTATATAGGAGAGGGATATAGAAATCAACTAGTACCTTGGATCTTGCAGTCATCAGTGGTAGGCCTTCTCGTGATCAACAATGTGTTTACATCATTGACTCTTGATCGATTTATTCTATGGGTGTTCGAATTCATATCCTCTATTCACACTCACTAGATTTTATTGGGTACCTTAGGGTCCATCTTCATCATCGATGGGTCGCCTCACATATATTAATGGTATACATTAATGAATAATAATAAGACAATTTCTACCATGATCGAGATCAACTCATCTATTTTCATGTTGTATATTTTTAGCATCGGGGTTTGAGATTAATACCTTGGGTTTGGGGGCCACATCCTTCCTTTACAACATCCCCTCCCAAGTTGTGATGGAGTATATCACTTGTACATGAGTACTTTGAAGACTTTGGGGGTACTTTCCTCAGTGCTCCTTGTCTTCCTGATATCTATATGTTGTGTCATAGATCTACATTGTATTTGTTGGTGGATATGATTGTGTGAATGATGTAAATCCACATTGTATTGTCTCATGTCTATGGTCTTATTGATAACATGGTTTCATCATATATTATTTTGTGGCCATGATCTAGCATTTTCTAAAATGTATCCACGATGTATTTTTTGGTAGCCATGATCATTCGGAGTATGATTATGTATACCTAGGGGATTGGTCTATATATTGTATCATCCTTGGTGTTTGATCACAAGACTTCTTTGACTTCCAAACCTCCTTTTCTCTCTCCTCATGTTTCCTTACATGAACATTATTTTATTGTAATTTGTTTCATCCATCCATTCCTTTCCTGACCTCACACAATAGGGGGAATCTGTTATAGCCTTAATTTTCACCCTACAATTCACAAAAGAATCCATGAGAATATGTAAGCCAAAATACATGTTTTACTAGAAGATTTGAGCCTTTTTAGAGATCATTGTTGGACACATAATGGACAACAAGTGATGATCATCACTTCTCAGTATTTTTCAACAAGTGATGACCCCTTAAAATTCTAGATTCTGGGAGTTACGAGGGCTTATATATGTGAGGGATGATTTGTATATTCGTTGCAAGGGCCCATGAACTCATAACATTCAAATCTCTAGTGGTCTCTATAGAATCTATAATCTCTCCCAAGCCTCCTCCAAAGAATTATATAACAAAGGAAAGTCTTGGGAAAGAGTGAGATAATCCAAGAGTAATTTTATGTTGTCCATTTTCATAGGTTCTTCTTTCCATCACAACCAGAAGTCATAGAGCCTAGCATGACGAAGAAGATGAAAGGAGAAGCAAGGAGAAAGGATTCAAGGGAGAATGGCATCATCACCAATGTATGTTTTGATGTAAATTTTCTATCATATTTAATAGATCAATGGTTTCCCCAAATGGTGCAGACCCCACCCCCTTCTCCTCTGGGGTTGTGCGACCTCCTGGTCTAGGATAATTCTCAACACCTGATTCGGATTGATTATTTGACTCCCTTCTGGAACTCAACAAACTCTATCATAGGTCCTTCTTTCTCCAAAGTGTAGGTCCTCTCAATCTCATGGTTCTATTCTTGGCCCTTAGAAAGTTGGCAGCAACACTTGCTCTCCGTGCTAGGCCCTTTCTATTACGTGACCTTGGGCTATGTCCCGAGGATCAATTACAAAAAATTCTTCAGGCTTCGGGCTTGGGATCTTTCCAAAACATACAACTCTTACATTCCCGAGCTCCGAATCAGTGAACTCAAACGCGCGAGGATCAATGGTCCTCGTCCCTCCTTTTAGAAGAAAATACTTTGTGTAAACAATCATGATGATCCCTCAAATGATGAAAGCAGTGACTCTTCTATTGAAGATAAAATAAATGATATCATGCTAATAAAATTAGAATATATAAACACTAAAGATACATGAAGTGAGTTTGCTGACTGTGAAGCAGAAGTAGATCTTGAAGGAGAACTTGTCAGTGCCATGGAAGAGATTGAGAGACTCAGAGAAAAGAAAAGAAAAGAAAAACAGTTACCTCTCATGTATGAGAAAACATGTAAGGAACCATATGAAGAAATTAATATGTCTAAGGTTAAGTTATAAGAAGCTAAGAAGATTGAAGACATCCTCAAACAACAATTGAAGGAAGCCGAAACAAAAGGTGAAAAATTGGAAGCTGAAGTAGTGACTGTCAGAAAATATCTAGAGAAATTTCAAGCCTTATATCATCATAATCTGACAAGTATTAAAGCCTCAGAAGGATTAGCCTCCATTCTGAACTAGCAAAGGAATTCAAAGTTGAAAATGGGTTTGGGTTATGAAGAGGGATCAAGTAGTGGTCAACCAAGCAACAAATAATCCATCAAGTTCGTCAAATCTACAACTACTGACAACAACAAACCTGCAAAAACAAAGGAAGAGAATCAACCACCAAGGAGGAGTGAAGGAAAATCTACCAGAAATGAATCTGAAGAACAAAGAAATAATACACTCTCTGCTCAAGAAAATCATTAGCATGGAAGAAATCGACCTTCTCAAAGAGGACATCGATTTTCCAGGTACAAATATTTTTTCTATGGATATTGTTTTTACTACTCTAACTTTGGCCACAAAGCTGTAAATTGTTCTCTAATAATTAGATATGAACAATCAAGACAACCAAGGAATATATACATGTCTGAAAAAAGAATGAGACAACCAAGTTACAAACAACCACAGACTTCAAATCATGTGATGGCTAGGAAAAAGACACATACTAAGCATAAAAATCGTTATGATCCTTTTTTCAATGAACCAAAATGTTACATCTACCATAATTATGGACATAAAGTTGTAGTCTGTCGCTTAAAGAACTATAAGACAAATTCAAATCACAGAGCTGAAAACATCAAGGTTTGGAAGAAGAATGAAAATAACAAGTGTGGATTGGTTTTGTTAGCTCAGAGACAAAAAGACTCCCGGTATATTGACAATGAATGCTCCAGTTATATGATAGGTGACAAAAGTAAATTCCTATCACTCAAGGAAAATAAATCAGGAAGCATGACCTTTGGAAATGATGCTCTAGGAAAGATTAGAGGTAAAGGTCTAGTAATCTTAAGTAATGGAAGAAGCAAAGCTCAAGATGTATTATTTTTTGATGGTTTAAAGCATAATATTCTTAGTGTTAGTCAGATATGTAACAGAGGATTTGAAGTCACTTTCACTTCCAATAATTGTAAAATAAAGACAATAAACACAGGAGAGTTGCTTGCATAAGGGGTTAGTACCGAAAACAATGTATATGTTGTAAAGGAAGATAAGGAGACATTTCATTTAAGAAAAAATGATGAAAGTTGTTTATGGCACAGAAGGCTTGGACACCTAAGTTTTGATCATATTGGCAAACTGAATAATGAAGGTGTTGTGAAATACCTTCCAAAAATATATAAGCCTAATAACTCTGTATGTGAGTCCTGCCAAATGGGGAAGCTGACTCGTTCTCAATTCAAAAAGAAGAGTTTCACATCTTCAGAGAAACTCCTTCAACTTGTTCATATGGATCTATGTGGACCATCACAAAAAGAAGTATCTGAAGGAGAAGGTTACTTTATGTTGGTCATTGATGACTTCTCCAGGCGTACATGGGTTTCCTTTCTAAGAGAAAAATCTGATGCATTTGAGAAGTTCAAAACATTTAATGCATTAGCCGAGAATCAGACAGGAATAAAGTTAAAGGAAATTCTCTCAAACATAGGAGGATAATTTATGTCAAGATATTTCAAAGAATTCTATGATAGACATGGAATTAAAAGAGAATATACTATTCCAGGTACTCCTCAACAAAATGGAGTTGTAGAATGCCAAAATAGATCAGTTTGGCATATGGAAAGGGCTATGATCAATGAAAGAGACATTTCACAAACCTTCTAGATGGAGGTTGTTCACGCAACTATTCATATTCTGAACAAAGCACATCTAAGGCCAAACATTGATAAAACTCCACATGAGTTGTGGTTTGGTCGACCTACATACATTAAGAACTTCAAAGCATTTGGAAGTAAATGCTACATCAAAAATAATGATGATCATATGGGAAAATTTGATAGTAGAGCTGATGAAGGTATCTTATTAGGATATGCAATGAACAATAAATGATACAAATTCTTTAACAAAAGAATGCATAAATTAGTAGATTGTATTGATGTTCAAATTGATGAAGAAGCTCCTGTAAAAGATCAACAGAGAATAAACACTAATCCATATGAAAAAGATGATGAGATTAATGAAAATGAAGAACAACAAAGCCCATAGTCACAAGAAGATGATGAATCAGGTGACGAAGAGACACCCAGACAAGAAGAGTCAGGACAACAATCGACATCAAATCCTTCCTCCAGAATTATTCAAAAGAATCATCATGAAAGTCAAATAATTGGTGAGAAAGACAAAGGTGTACAAACCAGGAGGAGGATATTCAAAGACACTGAGAAATCACATAAATCCTTCTTATCCATGGTGGAACCCAAGAAGTTCAATGAAGCCAATGAAGATGTAAATTGGTTAAAATCAATGAATGAAGAACTGGACTAGATTGAAAAGAATGAAATTTGGGAACTTGTTCTTAGGACAACAAATAAAAAAGTAATAGGATCCAAATGGGTCTACAAAAATAAGATGAATGAGCAAGGAAATATTGTAAGAAATAAAGCTAGATTGTTCTGCAAAGGATATGCTCAAATAGAAGGGTTGGACTTTGATTAAACATTTGTGCTCTTAGAAAGATTAGAATCTATTAGAATGTTTATTTCATATTCTTGTCATAAACAGTTTAAATTCTATCAAATGGATGTCAAGTCATCTTTTCTAAATGGAGATCTAAAACAAGAAGTCTATATGGAACAACGAGAGGGTTTCCAACTGTCAGATAACCCTGAGTTTGTCTGCAAGCTGAAGAAATCCGTATATGAGTTGAAACAAGCTCCTCGTGCATGGTATTACAGACTAGATAAGTATCTTCAAGACAAAGGGTTCAATAGAGGAACAATTGACAAAAATCTATATATAAAAACATAGGGTAATGATTTTATCATTGTGCTGGTCTATGTAGATGACATCATCTTCGAAAGAACTAATGGTTCATCAGTACAATGGTTTTCCTCTGCCATGCAGTCTAAATTTGAAATGTCTATGATAGGAGAACTCTCATTTTTCCTTGGTCTGCAAATTACTCAGAGGTTTGAAGGATTATTTCTTTCTCAGGAGAAATATCTAAGAGAAATGTTGAAAAGGTTTCAAATGGAAGATTATACACCTATGAGCACACCTATGGTCACTGGATGCAAGTTAAAAAAGGATGATGACTCACCTGATGTTGATCAGATTTCCTATAGGTCTATGATCGGTAGCCTATTATACATCACAACATCCCATCCAGACATAATGCATGTTGTTGGAATGGTAGGAAGGTATATGGCTGCACCTAAACATAGTCATTTGTTAGCTGCCAAAATAATATTTAGATACTTGAAAGGAACAATGAACTATGGCCTATGGTATCCTAGAAACCAAAATTTTCAACTATCTGTTTATTCAGATGCTGATTGGGATAAATGCATGGATGAAAGGAAAAGCACGAGTGGAGGTGCATTCTTCTTAAGAGATTCTCTTGTAGCATGGTTAAGCAAGAAGCAAGGTTCCATTTCTTTATCGACTACAAAATCTGAATACATCACATCTGCCACTTGTTGTACCCAAGTATTATGGATGATTCAGACACTTGCATACTTGGAGGTAAAGTATAATTCACCAATTCCAATCCATTGTGATATACTAGTGCAATTAGTGTGTCAAATAATCTTGTATTTCACTCCAAGACAAAGCATATACCCATCAAATATCACTTCTTGAGGGAAAATGTGACCAAAACTATTGTTTCTTTGCATTATATTCCATCCAAATATCAGATTGTTGATATCTTCACTAAACCACTTGCAAAAGCTCAGTTTGAGTATCTATGCCAGAAGTTGGGTGTGACCCTTGTTACCAAGTTAAATAGTCCATCCGGTCAGGGGGAGTATGTGTTGATTGAATATCTGATACCTTCAAAAAATACTACAATCACTCGGGGGAAGCATGTTTTCTTTGACATTGATGTCAAAGGGGAAGAAAAGGTGTGGCTTGGATGCTACAGTTGGAGGTCCAAGCAGAATAGTGCAACCCTTCAAGGTTTCCATCAATGCCAAAGGGGGAGATTGTTGGCATGTTTAACAGGAAGAATGTTCTTTTCATTGATGGCAAGAACAACAACGAACCAAACCTCGAGACTATGCAACATTCAAAGATCAGAAGAGATAGAGATAACACTTTGTGCTTTCCAGAAGTGCAGCTGAGGTCCAAGAGATGAACTCGTAGGAGGAGAAAAGGTCAAGACCTTTGAACACTTAGAAAACCTTCTAAGTCATAGAGATCATAAATACCAGGAGGAAGAATGACAGTGGTCATTGGATCACCAATCTTGAATACCCGATGATCATTAGATCAATGTCCAGTGACCAGAGGAAGCATAAAAGAGAAGTACAGATATGATCTATTGGTTCTGAGTGTCGAGGATCAAGAGTCATTGGATCCATAAATAAATGCATGAAGGATAAGCTTTTGGATGAGCGTAGGAGAGTGGATTTGTCAAAGTCCTGAAGTCCTGAAGTAAGCAGGGACTGTCCATCGTCAAGACTTACAGGTGGCACACAATCCTCAACTCCGGAGAAAATCACTTCGAGGATTTTTCAGTTTGAGACTTGAGAAGCTCAAAGTCCAGAGAGTCAGAGGGCCGAAGTAACTAACAACCATTAGATTAGTTTGAAGTGGAAGGATAAGATAATCTAGAAAACAAGCATCGGAGAAAGATCGAGCCATCGATCTGAGAAAATGATCGACAAACAACGTTTAGTTCGAGTCTAAAAGTTGCGAGGAGGTTATTTTTTGGGCATTCTCACTTCGGACGAATTGGCGACCTGAAAAGTAGAAATACCCGAAGTCCCGAAGGCCAAAGTCCTGAAGTGATTGAGGATCCACATCAGCAAGGACATGTGGCGCAATGAGATAATGATAAGTGTCATGTTGATTTGGCATTTCAGGTACATGCAAATCACAAATCCAAGTGACACGTGGTAGCTACTAGGCTCATGAAACGTCATCAAGTGACGTAAGTAAGTGACATCACTCTGGGAGTTTCACTCCAGGAGTTTTACTTCGGGATTTTCACCACTAGCAAATGAAAAAAGCTCTGAAGTCCTGAATGACGAAGTCCCGAAGTGGACATGAGACATCTGATCTGAAAGATCACTTGGGGAACATTCTCATCTGTTGATCTACTCCAGTGGAAGGATAGCATAAGTTGAAATATCCAAAGTCCAGAGATGTGAAAGGATCGTGACCCTTGATCTGAAGGGGACACGCGTCGGTGGATTGTCATCTCCGAGAAAAAGAAAAGGAATGTTGAAAGGTTGGAAAGTTGAGATTTTTTAACCCCGAATACCTGAAGGGATTGTGACCATTGATTTGAGAAAAACATGCGTCATTATATCATGGAATCCAGGTGAAATGATCTGGGATCAAGTGGAATTTGAGAATCAAGACTCCCAAATCCCTAAAGGTGAAATTGATATCATCCGTTGGTTTGGAGGGACACATGTCACTTGGTCATTGAGACTAAGGATCATGCATGGATGGAGGAAAGAAGGAAGGAAAAGACAATAGATCAAAACCGTTGATAGAGGAGCATCATCAAGATCATGAGATCGATGGTCCCATCGCATTGCAGGGCCATAACATGCTCAGGTCTTAATTTTTCTTGAGGGGGCCGCAATCGAAACCACAATTTTGGAGAAAGGACACGTGGAGGCTCGTAGTGAATTGTGGGGAAAAAAACAAGTTTCCCTCAAACCACCAATGGATGTGCCCGCAATCACATGGTCACATGAACTCATTGTCCAAGTTCATATCAAGGGAAGAGCTATCACGTTTCTAAGCTCCACTTCAGAGTTAGGGAGATTGGGAGTTGGGAGAGTCGGGGTGACTCGTAACAGATGACCCGAAATGAAAAGTCTCGAAGTGATTGTCCCCAGGTCACAACCAATGGTCACAAGAAGGAAGGGGCTTAGGGGCCAAAGGAGACAAAACTGACTGACTGTAACTGCCAGAGAAGACGAAGAATTTTGACTAACATAGAAATAAAATATTATTAAGATAACTGCTAGAGAAGCGAAAGAACCTTGAATAATGGCCATAGAAGATGAAGAGTTTGTATGATGATCAGGCAGATGACTCGACGTATGAATGAAATGTAGAACAGAGAATAGTTGGTGTGACTTCAAGAGTGGTGTTGGTGAGTAGTCAGAGATGAAGAGCAATACCTGAAGTGGAGATCAGAGACACAATGTATAACATGTAGGGGTAGCACAGAGTATAAAACCAAGAAAGAGAAGCTAAATAGAAGTTGTGTTCACAGCAGGAGAAAGAACATAGGATAGAAGCAGAATAAAGAATAGAAGATGGAAGAGGAAGAGGATTCATGGAGTTATAACAGACCATATCAGAGACAGATCAAGTAAGTAAAGTTTTGCAAGATTCAATTAGGGTGGTAGGGTAGTGCTAGGGAGGATTGCAGTCCTCTAAATTCTAGTTGGTGCTAGAAGATATTCGGGGAGTTGGTGCTTCCTTATAGTGGGTGCTAGAGAAACCTGGGAGTTGGTTCTTCCATATAGTTGGTGCTAGAGAAATCTGAGAGTTGGTGCTCTCTGCAAGTTGCAGCTTTCTATCAGAGGTGGTAGCGTCATATTTGAGTTGGATCTCAAAGATTGTGATGTACATGAAAGTTGGAGCTTGTTTGGCATCCTAAGAAGAAGAGGCTTTCTCACTTTATGGGTTTCCTCATGAGAAATCAATGTCTCTGTGTATTCTGTGTGATGGATCAAATATTTTTTATACATGCATGTTAAGTTATCAGTAACACATTAAATAATAATTTAGAAAGATTCAGAAAAGAAAAAAAACTTTTAAGATTATATTATAATTGATTCATCCCCCCCTCTCAATTATATTTCCAACAATTGGTATCAGAGTCAGTTCCTTTTATTTAAAGGTAGATCAGTAATCTTAAACATGACAATTCATGAAGGAACTTCAATGAATAAGGCCCCCCTATTCAATGGAACAAACGTTTCCTTCTAGAAAGTTAGGATGATAACCTACATAATGGCTTTAGGTGCAGATGTCTGGGATGTGGTAAAGATTGGTTATGTAAAGCCAGTTGTACTAGCTAATAAGGATGACAATCTAGAATTCAGATTCAACGCTAAAGCTATGAATGCTATTCTGAGTGGGCTTGCAGAAGAAGAACTTGTCAAATTCATGCACTGTGACTCAAAAAAATTTATGTGGGACAAGATGATAAGTAGTTGTGAAGGTGTTCAAAAAGTGAAAGATGCAAAACTTCAGACACGCGGACTGAAGTTTGAGTAGTTAAATATGTATGAAGTTGAAATTATCAATAAGTACTTCTTACGTATAGAAGAACGTGTCAACACTATGAAAAGGCTAGGTGAAACAATAGCTGATTATTTTCTAATCAAAAAAATATTAAGATCTCTTCCTGATAGATTTAACTCAAAGATCTCTGCTATAGAGGAAATACCTGATCTCAAAACGTTGACACTAGTTCAACTTCTTGGAACCCTAACTGCTTATGAAATGAGAATCACCAAAGGTAAATCCACTACAAGAGACATATTTTTTAAAGTAGAGAAAAACACAGAGTTTGATATAGACGATATTGAAGCAAATTTTGTGAGAAGACTAAAGAAAGGATCATGCAAATACAAAGGTAAACTTCCTTTCAAATGTTTCAACTATGGTAAGATAGGTCATTTTTCATTTAAGTGTCCTCTCAAAAGAAAGTATTAGACATATGACGATGAAGAGAAGCACAAACACAAAAGGGTCTATAAAGAGAATAATTTTAAGAAGAAAATCCTTTTTGTAAACAATGATGATGATCTTGCAGATGATGAAAGCAATGACTCTTCTATTGAAGACAAAATAAATGATATCATGCTAATATCGTTAGAAGATATAAAAAATGAAGATACAGGAAGTGATTTTGTTGACTGTGAAGCAGAAGTAGATCTTGAAGGAGAACTTGTCAGTGCCATGGAAGAGATTGAGAGACTCGGAGAAAATAAAAGAAAAAAAAAACAGTTACTGCTCAGGTATGAGGAAACATGCAAGGAACCATCTAAAGAAATTAATATGTTGAAGGTTAAGTTATAAGAAGCTAATAATATTGAATACATCCTCAAACAACAATTCAAGGAAGCCGAAACAAAAGGTGAAAAATTGGAAGATGGAGTAGTGACTGTCAGAAAAGATCTAGAGAAATTCCAGGCCTTATATCATCAGAATCTGAAAAG
The DNA here is from genome assembly GCA_009831015.1 of Picea engelmannii. NCBI lineage: Eukaryota > Viridiplantae > Streptophyta > Pinopsida > Pinales > Pinaceae > Picea > Picea engelmannii. The sequence continues at coordinate 498,842 of ML788997.1, forward strand.
TATTAAAGCCTCAGAAGGATTATCCTCCATTCTGAATCAATACAGGAATTCAAAGTTGAAAATCAGTTTGGGTTATGAAGAGGGATCAAGTAGTGGCCAACCAGGCAACAAAGAATCCATCAAGCTCATCAAATCTACAACTACTGACAACAACAAACCTGTAGAAACAAAGGAAGAGAATCAACCACCAAGGAAGAGTGAAGGAAAAGCTACCATAACTAAATCTGAAGGACAAAGAAATAATACATTCTTTGCTCAAGAAAATCATCAACATGGAAGAAATCGACCTGCTCAAAGAGGACAACCATTTTCAAGGTACAAAGATTTTTTCTATGGTTATTATTTTTACTTCTCTAAATTTGGCCACAAAGCTGTAAATTGTTCTCTAAGATTTAGACATGAGCAATCAAGACAACCAAGGAATAAATACCTGTCTCAACAAGGAATGAGACAACCAAGTTACAAAAAACCACAGACTGCAAATCATGTGATGGCTGGGAAAAATACACAGACTAAGGATAACAATCATTATGATCCTTTGTTCAAAGAACCAGATTGTTACATCTGCCATAATTATTGACATAAAGCTACGTACTGTCACTTAAAGAACTATAAGCAGATTCAAATAATAGAGCTAAAAACGTTAAGGTTTGGAAGAAGAATTAAAATAACAAGTGTGGATTGGTGTTGTCAGCTCAAAGAGAAAAATACTCCTGGTATATTAACATCGGATGCTCCAGTCATATGATAGGTGACAAGTAAGTTCCTATCACTAAAGTAAAATAAATCAGGAAGTGTGACCTTTGGAAATGATGCTCTAACAAAGATCAGAGGTAAAGGTCTAATAAGCTTAAGTAATGGAAGAAGAAAAGATCAATGTGTATTATTTCCTGATGGTTTAAAGAATAATCTTCTTAGTGTCAGTCAGATATGTGGCAGAGGATGTGAAGTCACTTCCACTGCCAAGAATTGTAAAATAAATATAGTAAACAAAAGAAAGTTGCTCGCAAAAGGGGTTAGAAACGAAAACAATGTATATGTTCTGAAGGAAGATAAGGAGAAATGTCATTTAAGCAAAATTGATGAAATTTGGTTATGGCACAGAAGGCTTGGACACCTGAATTTTGATCATATTGTCAAACTGAATAATGAAGGTGATGTGAAAGACCTTCTAAAAATATCTAATCCTAATAACTCTCTATGCGAGTCCTGCAAAATAGGGAAGCTGACTCGTGCTCAATTAAAATCGAAGAGTTTCCCGTCTTTAGAGAAATCGCTTCAACTTGTTCATATGGATCTGTGTGGACCATCGCGAAAAGAAGGAACTAGAAGATAACATTAGTTTATGTTGATCATTGATGACTTCTCCAGACGTATGTGGGTTGCCTTTCTGAGAGAAAAATCATATGTCTTTTAGAAGTTCAAAACGTTTAAGGTATTAACCGAGGATCAGACGGGAATAAATTTAAAGGAAATTCTCTCAGACAGAGGAGGAGAATTTATGTCAAGAGATTTCAAATAATTCTATGATAGACATGGAATTAAAAGAGAATATACTATTCCAGGTACTCCTCAACAAAATGGAGTTGTAGAATGCCAAAATAGATCAGTTCAACATATGGCAAGGGACATTTCACAAACATTTTGGGTGGAGGCTATTCACACAACTGTTCATATTCTGAACAAATCACATCTAAGGCCGAACAGTGATAAAAATCCACATGAGTTGTGGTTTGGTCAACGTACATCCATTAATCACTTCAAAGTATTTGGAATTAAATGCTACATCAAAAATAATGATGATCATCTCGGAAAATTTGATCGTAGAGTTGATGAATGTATCTTCTTAGGATATGCAACTAACAGTAAAGGATACAGATGCTTTAACAAAAGAATGCATAAATTAGTAGACTGTATTGATGTTCGAATTGATGAAGAAGCTCATTTAAAAAATCATCGGAGAATAAGAAATAAGCCAAATGAAAAAGATGATGAGAATAATGAAAATGAAGAAGAAAAAACCCCAAAGTCACAAGAAGATGATGACTCGGGTGAAGAAGAGACACCTAGACAAGAAGAGTCAAGACAACAATCAACATCAAATCCTTTCTCCGGAATTACTCAAAAGAATCATCTTGAAAGTCAAATAATTGGTGAGAAAGACAAAGGTGTACAAACTAGGAGGAGGATAATCAAAGACTCCAAGCAATCACATATAGCCTTCATATCCATGGTGGAACCTAAGAACTTCAATGAAGCTAGTGAATATGTAAATTGGTTAAAATCAATGAATGAGGAACTGGACCAGATTGAAAAGAATGACACTTGGGAACTCGTTCCTAGGCCAACAAATAAAAATGTAATAGGATCCAAATGGCTCTACAAAAATAAGATGAATGAGCAAGGAAATATTGTAATCAATAAGGATAGATTGTTCTGCAAAGGATATGCTCAAATAGAAGGACTGGACTTTGATAAAAACATTTACGCGCGTAGAAAGATTAGAAGCTATTAGAATGTTTATTGCATATGCTTGTCATAAACAGTTTAAATTATATCAAATGGATGTCAAGTCAGCTTTTCTAAATGGAGATCTAAAAGAATAAGTCTATATGTAACAACCAAAGGGTTTCCAACTGTCAGATAACCCTGACTTTGTCTGCAAGCTGAAGAAAGACTTATATGGGTTGAAACAAGATCCTCGTGTATGGTATTATAGACTGGATAAGTATCTTCAAGACAAAGGGTTCAAGAGAGGAACAATTGACAACAATCTATATATCAAAATAGAGGGTAATTATTTTCTCATTGTACTGGTCTATGTAGATGAAATCATCTTTAGAAGCAATAATGCTTCGTCGGTACAATAGTTTTCCTCTGCCATGCAGTCTGAATTTGAAATGTCTATGATAGGGGAACTATCATTTTTCTTTGGTCTACAAATTACTCAGAGGTCTAAAGGATTATTTTTTTCTCAGGATAAATATCTAAGAGAAATGTTGAAAAGGTTTCAAATGGAATATTCTACACCTGTGAGTACACCTATGGTCATTGGATGCAAGTTAAGAAAGGATGATGACTCACTTGATGTTGATCAGAGTTCGTATAGGTCTATGATAGGAAACTTATTGTACATCACATCATCCCATCCAGACATAATGCATGTTGTTGGAATGGTAGGAAGGTATATGGATGAACCTAAACAAATTCATTTGTTAGATATCAAAAGAATATTTAGATACTTGAAAGGAACAATGAACTATGGCATATGGTATCCTAGAAACTAGAATTTTCAACTATCAGTCTATTCAGATGTTGATTGGGCTAACTACGTGGATGAAAGGAAAAGCACGAGTGGAGGTGCATTCTCATTAGGATATTCTCTGTTGGCATGTTTTATAGGTAGCGTATGCTTGTCATTGATGGAAAGTATAGCAATGATGACGGCTTGAGTATAGGTACAATGTGCCAGGCGGGCACCAAAAGTATTTTGGGGGGACACAGCAGAGAAATCTCGTGAAGACTAGAAGAGATAGTGCAGAGGTGCACGCAGAGTGCAAGAGTGTGCTTGTTCATTTGATGGAAAACATGCAGGCAAGGAAGATCAACAATGATGATGGCATGGAAATATCATAAGCGTAAACTCCATTTCATAGTTTCAGATACTGGGAATTGGAGGAGTCAAGAGTCGAGACTCTCCATCACAGAAGTCCCAAAGTCGTGAAATGTCAAAGACTCCATTTCAGAGTTTTAGATACCGAGAGTTGGAGGAGTCAAGAGTCAATATTCTTCATCATAGGAGTCCCAAAGTCGCGAAATGTGAAATGCCAAAAAGTTGATCTGACTCCACTTCGGAGTTTCGGATACCGAGAGTCGGAGGAGTCAAGAGTCGAGACTCTTCTTCACAGGAGTCCTGAAGTCGTGAAATGTCAAAGACTCCATTTCGGAGTTTCAGATACTGAGAGTTGGAGGAGTCAAGAGTCAAGACTCTTCATCACATGAGTCCCAAAGTCGCGAAATGTGAAATGCCGAAAAGTTGATCTGACTCCATTTCGGAGTTTCGGATACTAGGATTTGGAGGAGACAAGAGTCGAGACTCTTCATCATAGGAGTCCTGAAGTTGAAAAATACGAAATGATGAAATTGCGAAAGCACTTTATGGATAAGCGCTTGGTCACCGCCGGTGGTCACATTGTCGAAGAGATGTAGAGAAGAGCTCGAAGATACAAGCTCCATTTCGGAGTTTGGGACATTGAGAGTCGAGATGACTCTTCACAGAATCCCCAAAACGCGAAATGTGAAATGTGTGTTCAGAATTGGCCCCTAGTCATAACCTATGGTCACATTGACGAAGGCTCAAGGGAGGAGCTAGCACGAAGATAATCTCCATTTTAGATATTGCAACTTGGAGAGTCGAGATGCCTCTTCACCACAGTAATGCCGAAATGCCAAATTGTTGAAATGCAAAGTGGCGAAATCAATGCGAGACCCTGTGCTTGTAATCCAACGGTGTTGGATACTTGGAAATCTGATCAAAGGGCTATTGTTACTCTTAGTAGTTAATCGATCAGTTACAATTCAGTTAGCATAACTAAATCATGAGTCTTGGACGGTTGGTGATTCAGTTGCTGATGTGTTTTCTCATAGGTTCACAGTGTAACTACTAGAAATGACTGTTGGTTTCTGCCAGAGGACTCGAAGAGACTTCAGAGTGATCACCAGAGAATATGAAGAGTCTCAAGGAATCTTCCAGTGGAATGAAGACTTCTCATAGAGGCCATTGACAGATGTAATACCATTGGAGCCTGGAACTATAATAGAGGGAATGAGCTCAACTATGACAGAGAAGATGAAGAGTCTCGACTGTGAGACAAGCTAAGGAATCTCATCATAACACCCAGTGATGATGAATGCATGGGCATAATCGCTAGAGAAGTTGACGAATTGCCATGATGATTAGGAAGAGGACTCAACATGGGGAGAACATGCAGAACAGAGAGAGTGTGTTGACGCTCGAGTGAAGCGGTGGCAAGGTGGAGTGATAGTGAATATCCTGATGTGGAGAACAATGGTACTGGGTGAGCATGCAGAAGTATTGTGCATAGAGAATGAACAAGTGGCATAGAGTCTATAAGAATGCAGAACAAATAAGAGAGGGGGGTTGTTGAGAGTGATTCAAGTGTGTAGAATGAGGCAGAGTGGAGTAGCTGAAATGCACAGAAGAGGAATGTGCATGGAATGGACATGGCACACAAAGCATAAAAGGCAGAAGAATAGAAAGAACAAGGATGTGTGCATGAAGACAGTGAGGTAGACAAAGCAAGGTAGTGTAGCAGAACAATGATGAGACTGGTAAGCCATTGATGAACATTATATCACTGTAATAAGTTTCAGTAGCAAAGATTTATATTTCAGGGTGGTAGGGATGTTCTAGGGAGGAATGTTGTCCTCAGAGGTTCAAGTGGGTGATTGAACACAGGGAGTTGTAGCTTCCATCTAGTTGCAGCCAGAGAAACTAGGGTGGCAGGGTGGTGCAAGGGAGAACTATTGTTCTCTGTTTTACAGGTTGGTGCCTGTGTGACTGGAAGTTGGTGCTTCCATCCAGTTGGTGCTAGAACACTTAGCGAGTTTTTGCTTCCTTCTAGTGGGTGCTAGAGAAATCAGGGAGTTGGTGCTTCCTTCTAATGGGTGCTAGAGAAACCAGAGAGTTGGTGCTTCCTTCTAGTGGGTGCTAGAGAAACAAGAGAGTTGGTGATCTCAGCAAGTAGCAACTTGCAAAAAAGAGATTGTAGCCTCATTATGAGTTGGTTCTCATAAGTATGATAATGTACAGAATGTAAAGATTACTTATCATATAAAGAAGAAGAGGTTTTTACCCTTTATGGGTTTCCTTAGGAAATATCTGTCTCTATGTATCTCATATGTGTGA
>ML788997.1:504973-528493 GCA_009831015.1 Picea engelmannii
TAAAGAAGCAAGGTTCCATTTCTTTATCAACTACAAAAGATGATAACATTGCATCTACCACTTTCTGTACCCAAGTATTATGGATGATTCAGAAACTTGCAGACTTGGAGGTAAAGTATAATGCACCAATTCCAGTCCATTATGATAATACTAGTGCAATTAGTGTGTCAAAGAATCTTGTATTTCACTCCAATACAAAGCATTACCCATCAAGTATCACTTATTGAGGGAACAGGTGACCAACATTGTTGTTTCTTTGCATTATATTCCATCCAAAGATCAGATTGTTGATATCTTCACTAAACCACTTGAACAAGCTCAGTTTGAGTATCTATGCCAGAAGTTGGGTGTGACCCTGTTACCAAGTTAAATAATCCATCCAGTCAGGGGAAGTATGTGTTGTTTGAATATCTGATACCTTCGAAAAATAAGGCAATCACTCTGGGGGAGCATGTTTTCTTTGACATTGATGTCAAAGGGGGAGAAAAGGTGTGGTTTAGATGCTATAGTTGGAGGTCCAAGAAGAATAGTGCAGTCCTTCAGGGTTTCCATCAATGCCAAAGGGGGATATTGTTGGCATGTTTCAATGAAGAATGTTCTTTTCATTGATGGAAAGAACAATAATGAACCAAATCTCAAGACTATGCAACAATCAAAGTTGAGAAGAGATAGAGATAACGCTTTGCGCTTTCCAGAAGTGCAGTCGAGGTCCAAGAGATGAACTCGTAGGAGGAGAAAAGGTTGATACCTTTGAACACTTAGAAAACCATATAAGTCAGAGAGATCAGAAAGCTTAGGAGGAAGAATGATAGTGGTCGTTGGATCACCAATCCTGAATACCAGATGACCGTTAGATCAACGTCCAGTGACCAGAGGAAGCACAGAGGAGAAGTACATATCTGATCCATTCGAACTGAGTGTCGAGGATCAATAGTCGTTGGATCTATAAATAAATGCACGAAGGATAAGACTTTGGATGAGCATAGGAGAGAGGACTTATCAAAGTACTGAAGTCCTAAAGTAAGAAGGGACTGTACATCGTCAAGACTGATAGATGGCACATGATCCTCAACTCTGGAGAAAATCACTTTGAGGATTTTTCAGTTTGAGACTTGAAAAACCAAAATTCTAGAGAGCCGGAGAGCCAGAGTAAGCGACAATCGTCAGATTAGTTTGAAGTGGAAGGATAGGATAATCTAAAAAAGAAGCATCATAGAAAGATCTAGTCGTCAATCTAAGAACATGATTGATGAACAACATTTAGTTCAGGTCTAAAAGTTGCGAGGAGGTTATTGTTTGGGGATTCTCACTTCGTAAGAATTGGTGACTTGAAAATTTGAAATACCCGAAGTCCTGAAGGCCAAAGTCCCGAAGTGAATGAGGATCCACATCAGCAATACTACGTACATAAAAATGACAAGTGTCAAGTTGATTCATCATTTCAGGTACATAAAAATCAAAAATCTGAGTGACATGTGGTAGCTACTAGGCTCATGACACATTGTCAAGTGACGTAAGTAAGTGACATCACTCTGGGAGTTTTACTTCGGGAGTTTCACCATTAGAAAATGACAAAAACTCTGAAGTCCCGAAGTGGAGACGAGACATCTAATCTGAAAGATCACTTCGGGATCATTCTCATCTGTCAATCTACTCCAGTGGAAGGATAACATAAGTTGAAATATTTGAAGTCTGGAGGCACGAAAGGATCGTGACCATTGATCTGAAGGGGACACACATTGGTGGATTGTCATCTTTTGGAAAAAGAAAAGGAAGGTTGAAAGGTTGGAAAGTTGAGATTTCTGAACCCCGAATACCTGAAGGGATTGTGACCGTTGATTCGAGAAAAACATGCATCATTATATCCTAGAATCCAAGTGAAATTCTCTGGGAGCAAGAAGAGTTTGAGAATAGAGACTCTCGAATCCCAAAAGGAAAAATTGATCTCGTTTGTTGGTTTGGAGGCCCACATGTCACTTGTTCATTGAGCCTAAGGATCACATGTGGAAGGAGGAAAGAAGGCATGAAAAGACAATATATTGGAGCCATTGATTGAGGAGCACCATCAAGATCCCGAGATCAACGGTCCCATCGGATTGTGGGGCCAGAACATGATCGATTATTAATTTTTCTTGAGCGGGCCAAAATCAAAACCATGGTTTTGGAGAAAGGATGCATGGAGGCTCTTAGTGAATTACAGGGCAAAAAGATGGTTTCCCTCAAACCTCTAATGGATGCGCCCACAATCACGTGGTCACATGAAATCATCACCCAAGTTCATATCAAGGGAAGAGTTAGCACGTCGCTAAGCTCCAATTTGGAGTTCAAGAGTTCGGGAGTTGGGAGAGTCGGGGTGACTCATGACAGATGACCCAAAACATGAATTCCCGAAGTGATTGGCCCTAGGTCACAACAGGGAGGATTTTAAGGATGGAAATCTATTTTAAAATGTAGAAACCTTGGTGAATCTTACTAATGCTTCATATGACAACTATAAATGTTTGGCGATATTTTGGTAAAATATTTAAATTTCTAAGTATTTTATATAATTTGTATAAAATTTGGCGATTTTTAAGGTAAAATGATTTTATCCTATAGAATTTGGGCGAATCATTTTTGGAATAGAGAATCTTTTTTTGGGAAAAAACATGGAAAATTAGCCCATGAGCGAAATTTATCCCCTAAAATCATCCTTGGGTCACAACCAACGGTCATGAGAAGGAAGGGGATTAGGAGCCAAATGAGCCAAAACCGACTAACTGTAACTGCCCAAGAAGACAAATAATTGTGACTGACAGAGAAACAAAATATTCTCAAGATAACTGCCATAGAATCCAAAGAACCTTGAATAACGGCCAAAGAAGATGAAGAGTTGCTATGATGATCAGGAATATGAATCGACATATGAATGAAATGCAGAACAAAGAATAGTTGGTGTGACTTCGAGAGTGATTCTGGTGAGTCGGTAGAGATGAAGAGAAGTACCTGAAGTGGAGATGAGAGATGCAATGTATAACATGTAGAGGTGGCACAGAGTATAAAACCAAGAAAGAGAAGATGAACAGAGGTTGTGTGTGTAGCAGGACAAAGAATAGAGGATAGAAGCGGAACAAAGAATAGAAGTTGGAAGAGGTAGAGGAGTCATGGAGTTGTAACAGACCATATCAGAGACAGAGCAAGTAAGTAAAGTTTTGAAAGATTCAATCAGGGTGGTAGGGTGGTGCTAGGGAGGATTGGAGTCCTCTAAATTCTAGTTGGTGCTAGAAGATATTCGGGGAGTTGGTGCTTCCTTCTAGTGGGTGCTAGAGAAACCTGGGAGTTGGTGCTTCCATCTAGTTGGTTCTAGAAAAACCTAAGAGTTGGTTCTCTTTGCAAGTTTTAGCTTGCTATCAGAGTTTATAGCCTCATATTTGAGTTGGATATCAAAGACTGTGATGTACATGAAAGTTGGATCTTGATTGACATCCTAAGAAGAAGAGGTTTTCTCCCTTTATGGGTTTCCTCATGAGAAATCAATGTCTCTGTGTATTCTGTGTGATGGATCAAATATTTTTTTATCTATGCATGTTAATTTATCAGTAACACATTAAATAATAATTTAGAAAGATTCAGAAAAGAACAAAAAATTTTAAGCTTATATTATAACTGATTCACCCCCCCATCTCAGTTATATTTCCAACATCTCTTTTCCCTCCTAGTAGTCTATTATAGAGTATTCAGTAACTTTTCATTGTTTTTCCTCATTTTTTCTTTGCAAGGTACTCAACCAACTTGAAATTTCCTCTCGAGACTGTGAATTATCCTGGCGTTCCTCTTGGAAACTTCTCTTCTGACTCGACCGAGTTCAGATACGCACTCCTTGCATCGAATCACAAAGTCTCAAATCTCTATCATTTACTCATTGCACTTAGCCTTGAGAACCAGAATTAATCCAACACACTCACAGATAGAAGATTATATCTGTATCACTGCATACAATTTCTAGCATACATTTATATCTCAAATTCATACAAATGACATTCATAACAAAACATCCATTACACAGAAATTGATAACAAAAAACAATTGTTACTTTCTATTAATCGTGGAATGTCCATTACAACACATGAGTCTGGACTACAACTGAGTCTCGACTTTCAATTCTCCTATGAATGTCTCGTACTCCGATGCCTACTTTTTTGGAAACAATACAAGAGTTTTATACAAGAGGGGCTCGACGAGCTTCCCTCCAAGCTAAGCTAGTGGTGTCTAATCACCATTCAAAACACATGTCTAATGGGAATATTAAAATGATGGAAATATGATCCAAATTGGATGCAGATCCATCCTACCATCAACCAATTACTGGAGACCTTATCTCCATCATGTGCGAAGGACAATTTTGGCTCTTCCAACCTGTCAACATTAATTGCCTTGATCACACTTTATTTTTTTGAAGGAAAAATAAGAATATGGTGCCTCTCCCTTCTTTGAATGCACACCACTCGTGCTAATCAACTCGTGCGTGTTGAGGTAGAGAGATGCTCCTGCATCACCAAATTATTTGTGTAGATTCCATGAATGGTTTGGATTTGATTCTATAATTAGTAAATAAAATTAGATCTATGGCATATTGGGTATTTATAACACTAGACAAAGAAGAACATTGGTAATGTTTCTCGATTGAGTGCAGGACGCAAGTGGTAGGAGTTGGAGCTGGAACTTCAGATCTACATCATCCAGGAAATATAGGAATAACCTTCATATTAAAGGTATGTTGATCTACCCGTCTTTTGTGTAAAGGGAATTTTTTTCTCTAGATATAGAAAACCATATAATTCTAAACCCTATTCTGTCTAGGATCACAAAGCTGGTCCTAAGGATATTTTGGTGTGTATTCATTAGGATCCCTGTGATATTTTTTCCCATAACACCTATGCTCACCATTTAAATTTGGTGGCTTGATCTTCCTGAGTTTACTTTTCAGGATGTCTCTCCCAGGTATTCTCCTTTGCCTCACGACAACGGAGACACTGAGGATGCTCCTTGGACTAAAACTAGCATGAGCTCTCCTAGTGGATTTCTCTAGGGAATGATGGATCTTGCTCCTACTCCTTGATTTCCTATCATTCCCATTCCCATACCTTCGGATATTGGATTTGGATGTTGTTACTTATCTAGCACTAGCTTTTGGCTTTGTGCCGGAGTGATTTTTAGCTTTCTTTTGCAACATGTTCAAGGTCTGAAGTATCTCTTCTTGAGCCTTCATAATATTTCCATTATCAACACTATAACTCCGCACTTATTTCTGCAGGCCTCTCATAGTTACATGATCTTTCCTATCTCTTATTCCATTGGACTCGGTATCAACATTACCCATCCTGACATGCAGACCTATGAATTCTTCTTCCTAACTATAGGACCCTGGGAATGTTCCATTTTTGTGGTTCTCATATAGAAATAAAATTGATTCTTTGAACCTCTAATTCTATAGAAAATGTGCATGATTTTTTTTTATGTTAGATGAAAATAAATACATACACAATTTGCATAAGAATGCATAAATGTTTATGCCCTTTAATGCCACCAGTCATCTTGTTTTGATTTGACTGTAAAAAAAAATTGTTCAAATTAATTTCCTGGGTTGATACATGTATTCTCATGCTCCTCAATACCTTTCCATTGACTTTTTTTCCCAATTCTGAGTTCCTAGTAGAAAGTTATAGTCTTCAGAAGTTTTGACCATTTTCCCTTTTTCAACCCTGCATATTGCATACTGTAGGTGTCCTCTTTCTCTCCCATCACATTTTTAGATACCCGGAACTCAAATAATGCTCCATGGTTGACTTCCAAAATCCATGATATTTCCATAGACTACTCCTGGGCCCCAAACTAATTCCCGATCTAGGAGTTATTCCCTTTAAAAGAAATTTGGTACTAAATTTTTACCCTTGATTGTTTTGGTTGTAACTCCCTCATGCAAGCTTTGTTTGGAGAACAATTTAGCTTGTTGGAAATCTCTCTATGATATATATCATTTTAGAGGCAAAACCTAGTTTCCCTAGATGGAAACGCAGTTTCATACAAATTTAGTTTTCTAAAAACGTTGTTTAGCCCCTCAAAAATTCCCTGCAAGATGAAGACCTTAAAAAACTAAAATATTTTCATGGAAAAATTCACTAAATTACGATTGTATCAATCTTTAGATATAACCATTGATCTCAAAATTAGGATTAATCCCAATCGTTGATCTTCTTAGCCTTTCCAAGCTATGGCTAGACCTCTCCCAACCTATCAGAACTCTTCTTTGAAACCTTCCCATTGGAAAGCTTCAATTGTTGGGTATTCAAATTCCTCGAAATCTATAGTCTGAAATGTTGTCAGACTCTTCCCATAGGAAACCATCCATCAAATATGTTATCTCCATTTCCTAGGGATAACTAAGGATATTATGTCTCGAGGCCCTCAAGTTTCATACATGGAGTATCAAGAGATAGATGGCTGACAAAATCCACTTTCACAAACAAAGGCCTACTTCACCACCACACATCTCAGACTCATCTTGATGGCATCCACCACACTAGCTTTCTTTCAGAAGACATTGATTCTTTCTCCATGAGGTACAATCCATGTATTATGGTGAGTGTCGTTTCAATATTTGAGGCATTTGAGTGTGTTTCATTTAAAGTTTCTTTTGATTATGTAGCGTCTGCTTGGAAGTTATGCTCTTTTCCCTGTGTCACCATGGTGGTTGACATTGTGCCCTAGTAAGTGTTCACCCTTATGGATGGGTTTTCTACTAGTAGGTATCCTTGATGAGCCATCATTCCATCTCTACCATACTTTGCACTTTCCACACTTCATCCCCTCACCTCCTTATATTTTGGTATTTTTGGGTGTACTGACCTAAGAAGGGATTGTCCATCATTTCATAAATGAGACAATATGATCCCTTGTATGTCATGAACCCCATGCCCAAAATATATTTCCCATATCCACTTCATATTATCCACATGGATTAGAGGAGAGTCCACCAGGGAAACACTCCTTGACTTAGGGAATGATTCACCCAATAGGTCACTTTGTCAACGCTCCCATACCTAAACTTGGTAAGTTGCATAGGGTCTTTGAGAACTTTTTTAATTTCATGAGGTGGTTTTTTATCCACATTATTATGTGAATATTTTATTGATTTGATTTACTTATCATAATACGTTTGACTTGAGATCCTTGGAGGGCATATTCATTGTCTTTGCAAGACCATGCTTGGTGGAAAATTTTGGAGGAACAAGACTATATTGGGCTTCCTTGGGGAATGAATCCCATAGGTTTGATACCATGGCCTGCACATCGGATGATGATGGTATAATTTGGAGGCTTTATATACACCTTGGATTACCTATCCTAGCCCTTCATCACCCAAAATACTTTCCTATGGAGTCTAGAGCGCTACATCTTGGGGCTTGACGTTTTCTTGGGAGCTAGGGTTTGGGTTGTGGTGGTGTTGGCTTGACACTTGGAACCATTTTGATGGAGGGAAGCCTTGGATTGATGGAAGATACCCTATCACACAAGGAGGAGGCCCTTAGAGTCCCAATGTTTCATCTCCAAGCTCAAACGACTTGCTCAAATTGTGGAATGTTGCCCTAGAAGGGGTGACATGATGCCTTTTTAGGGATTTTCTCTTGTGAAAATTGAATTTAATGTTGTAAAGGGGAAAAATAAAGGGAAATTTCTCCCTTATTTTGTGGTTTACCCTAAGTTATGTGGCTTACCCTGAGTTAATGAAGTGGTGCACTATCTCTTGTAGGTTCTTTCTCTTTCTTTGTTGATGATGAATACTTGGTAACTAGGGTTTGTCTTGGAATATTTTGGAATTGGAAAGGAAAAACTACACTTTTTTAGGTTTATTTATTGTTACATGGATGTTATTGGCTATATCCTTGAAGGATTGTAAGAGCATACACCCTCCACCAATTTTTATCATTATTGTTTGTTGAAAAAACTATTACAAAGGTTTCTAGGAGGAGTAAAATGGTTTACACGCTCCTAGACTTTACCTTGTTAGGGTTATATATCAAGGGAGTAAAAGGGATTACACCCCTTGATATTTAGTAGTCCTAAATTAATACAATAAGAATCCATAATCCATTTGGCAAAGCACTAATAATTTATTGCATTGGAGAAATAAATTACTTGCATTGATAAACATAATTTAGAGAGATATTGATCTTGTTGAAGTTAGAATATTTTATTGATACTTTAAGATTGCTAAAGCCTCTAGGGTGTCTTGATTGGCCTAGTATACTTTGAGTATAACTAAATAAAATCTACATCCATTAGGGATGCAAAAAATCAATCTATATCTTTAAATTTAACTTTCATTTCAACCGTGGAAATTTGCTAGTAAGCCATCACTATGTTTCTACTACTAATTAGTGAAATTTTTATCAGATTACTTTCTCGGTTTAGTGGTTGAAACTTGTTTTTGTATAAAATATTTTCTACAACCACTTATTTGTTACAAAAATACTCTGAAAAATTCATACAACAACCCTCTAATACCAATGAAGTTTTTACTAAAGTATTGAGAACTAATCTACTTTTTTCATGCTTCATTTCTCAATAAATCTTTGATGATTTGAGTGGTTAAATCTGAAGTAATTAGATTTATTGCTTGCTCATATATACTCTTGTTTAATTTTGTAGTTTGGGAAAACAAGATTAAATTTCTTGTCCACTTAATCTTTGAGCTTCTATACTTGTCTCTTCTTGTGTCTCAGGCAGGTACAACATATTATTTGCAAGTACTCAAGAAATTTGCAATCATTAACCATATTTGAGACTCGTTTCCAATCCATTCTCCATTTAGTGGTTTGACCTATAGGGGTATCACTTCCATAAATTCACTTTCCATCTCATTTCTCCCTAGGGTCACCTGGTATTCCCCCCTTGTGTTGGATTTCTCCTTCACTAAAGTGAGGGGAGTTTTTATCTAAGGTGATAGTGGTTAGATTCTCCCACAATTATCGCCATCTCATGGATTGGGTTGGTATTTTCCCAACCTACAATTTGAGCGATAAAATTTTGGTGTCATTTTCTGGGAGGATTTTGAATCCTCTTTCGTGACCTAGTGACACTTTGGTAATATTCCATCCCAAATACTTCATCCCTAGATTTCTTAGTGACTCCACTTGAATTAAGTTCCCCTTCCACCCTTGATGAGGTATTATTGAAGCTCGTCTGGTGACTCCACCATCCAATATTTTACCTTCCCATAAGACGTTTCCCCTGGGAAGATTCAATCCTTCTAAGGTTTACCAAAGAAGGCCTCCTCTCAAATCTCCCATTGTCAAAACCTTTTTCCAAGGTAACCTTACCCTTGTTCCAATGGCTCACCATTGGGAAAAATACCTCTACAAACACTTAAACATGGACACTATTCTTGGATATCCCAATGCCATGCCAAAAGAGCCTCACAAATGGTTTCCAAAGTTCTTGGGGAATAATGTGAACAAAACTAACAATAAAATCTATTCCATGGGCCTAGATATGGAGAATGAAGAAGTAGAATATGTAGACACAACAATGAGGCTAATATCTTCATCACTCACTGAAGATGCCCAAAGATGGTTCATGTGCCTTTCTGATAACCATGTAGCATCCTATGAAGATTTTTCTAAGTATTTCAAGAAAAAATGGATAACAAAGAAGTAAAATAGAATGCTTGTGGCTTAGTTCAATCAAATAAAGAATAAGGAGAATGAGACAGTAAGTGAATTTGACAAGAGATTTGTCAAATTGTACAACCAAATCCCGAAGGATTTGTGTCTGCCATAAGAAGTTGTTTGTCTCCTTTATATGAATTCTTTTGATGAGAAATTCCATTTCATCTTGAAGGATAAGACACCCACCAATTTGGCACAAGCCAAAGAGTATAGATTAAATATTTAAGAGAATATTCTTGACTCAAAGAATGACCCTTTTTAGTATCCTCCTGCCAAGAAACAAGAAAATACCAAAGCTTCTAGTAGTAGTACACCAGATCCAATTTATCTCTTGATTTAGAAGAATGACTAGATGAGTTCTCAGTTTGTCCAAAACAAGAATCAAATCATGGGTCGATCGACAATTGGGGAAAGAAATGAGTCTTCCCTTAGACCTCATTTTACTAGATAACAAAGGAATTCCATAAGTTGAAGGACAAATCCTCAACAAGAGGAAAAGGCTCCTGAAAAATTGGACCAGGTTGGAATGGTCAACACCAAAGAAACATCGTGGTGTTCTCAATGTCAAGAAACTCATTAGGAGTGTTAGAAATAGAATTCACCTCCTAATTGCAAGGGACATAACCCCAATACCCATCAGTTTGTATGTCACAATGAATAAATTTAAGGGGGGATCGAATGGGTGCAAACTCAGGATAATATCACTTTAACTCATAAAACTGGGTTGGCATGCATAGGAATATGAGTTCTTGATCCAACTTAAGTCAGTAAGTTGTAGTAAGGGTGAGTAGGAGGAATAACTTGAGGAGAAAATGTAAAGGTCTGCTATGGACATCCGATCTTCCAGCCTAAGGAGGAGAAACTCAGGAAACAAAATCCTCTTTGATTCAGAGTTTTAGGAAACTAAACAAAATTATAACCATATTGAGATCAAACATACATTGCAATACAGTTGAAACAACTCGACTGGATCATCCATGCCCTCCTGCTAATCTCTCCATAGAGGTCCAGAGAAGCACAAGTCACCAAAATCAGCATCCAAAGACCAATCACAGTGACAGGTCTTGCATTTGACTTCTGCCCACTCTGATCCCGATGAAGAAGATAATGAAAACAAGGAAGGTGGGTGAGACATCGTCTCCTTCCATAAATAGAAGGCTAGAAAGGGACAAATTGTAGAAGCAGGCTGTCAGTCCAGTCTAACAGAGATCGCATCTCACAAAATATTGCATGGGCAGTTTGACCAATGTATGCATGCGTAGCCTGACAGAGAAGCTCATCAATGCAAAGCCTTAAACGCATGATGTGATTGCACCTTGGGCATTCAGATCTATTTCCAAGTATACGTAGGAATTTTTTCCATTTTTTTAGGGTCGATGGTTGAGCTATGCTCTCGTATTGTAAATTTTTAATGAAGCCTCTGGTTCTCTGGCTACGTATTTTTACTTGAGACTTCTTGTTTAATGAAAGTAAAATTTCTCCCTCCATCTCTTTG
The DNA here is from genome assembly GCA_009831015.1 of Picea engelmannii. Taxonomy (NCBI): domain Eukaryota; kingdom Viridiplantae; phylum Streptophyta; class Pinopsida; order Pinales; family Pinaceae; genus Picea; species Picea engelmannii. The sequence goes on from ML788997.1 coordinate 516,176, forward strand.
CCTATGATACTGAATGGATTGAGCATGGATGATTCAGTTGAGTTGTTGTAACTGTATTGCGATGTATGTTTGATCTCAATCTAGTTATAATTTCATTCAGTTTCCTAAAACTTTGAATCAAAGAGGATCTTGTTTCCTGAGTTTCTCCTCCTTAGGCTGCTGGAAGACTGGATGTCCATAGAAAACCTTTACATTTTCTCCACAATTTATTCCTCCTACTCATCCTTACTACAACTTAATTACTGAAGTTGGATCAAGACCTCATCTGCCTGTGCATGCCAGCCTATTTTTCTAAGTTAAAGTGATATTATCTTGAGTTTTCACCCATTCGACACCCCCTCAAATTTATTCATTGTGACATACAAAATGATGGGTACTGGGCTTACCTCCCCTGCTATCAAAAGGTTACTTTTGGTGATAAAATGTCTAGCGTCATTTCCGGGGAATGGATTGAAGACTTTTCCCTGGGATAGAACGACAAAGAACTTCTAATTATGAAGGTGCATCAAACATCAAAATTATTGAAGATTGTATTTTGCACCTGGAAACTCCACTGTGGTGACTCTATTAAGGTGAATCCACTATTTCCATTATGTATTATAGAGGTAGACACATGAGCTCTACTCCACAGTTGCCTCTAACAACACCTAAAGTTGACCCAGAGAAAATTGTCATAAGAGGAAAGACCCTTCAGGAAGGTACATCTACTGTTGAACTAGGTGATTCTGATAATTTTAATTATTCTTCTTTGACAAATCCAGTAGTTGTCTATCATTTTCCTATTACACCATCTGATGGATCTTCTAGAAATTTAAATTTTGGGATTTTTCCTGCTATTTTCCCCTCTCCCAGTCTCTTTTTGGAAGGATTTGATATTTTTGTCTCCACGGAAGTCATACCCTAGTGTGAGCCAATAACCCATGAATATTTTCCCACTCCCAGCTTCACTACTCCTCCTCCTGTTAAAGTTGATTCTTTTACAGAGAGGGTAAACTCTATTCCCCCAAGCCCTGTAGATTTTTCCTTAAATCCTCTGTTGTTTCCCTTTCTTCCCGGAGGCTTAGTTCCAGCCTCCAGTGTTCAAGCTACATCTCCTCCTGGTTCTCCTCCATCTATCATCCTTGTGGCAGGTGCTAATACCCTTAGAAACAAAATGGATGCCATAGTGGCTACGAGATATGCCCCTCTAATCTTACCTCAACCAATGAATTCTCTCCCTACTAGAGACTACCTAAAATACATGCCCAAATTCATAGGAGAAGAAGACATAACTGTTGAAGAACACCTTGTTGCCCTTTACAGTTATGCAGACAATATAAATATTGAAAATGAGGATGGGTGGATGAGAGTCTTTGTCTAGAGCCTTGATGGTGAGGCTAGGAAATTGTTTAGGGAATTGACCCATGGATCCATTGTTGGGATTGAGGCTTTAGATGATGTTTTCTTGAGACAGTGGGGGGATAAAAAGGACTTTATGTATTATATCATAGAGTTTGGGTCCCTAAAAAGAAAAGAGGGAGAATCTGTCTCTAACTTCTCCAAAAGAATCAACAAAATGTACAATAATATTCCTGCTGAGATAAATCCTACATAAGCCTCTGCCAAAATTACTTATGCTAGCACTTTTGACCCCGATTTCTACCTCCTATTAAGAGAAAGAAGAGATACCTCCTTGTCTCATATGCAAGATGCATATCTGGAAGTAGAATCCAACATATTAGTAGTTGACAGACTTAGAAATAAAGCTGATAGAGACAGAGGAAGGGGGAGATATGAAGCTTGAACCTCTGGTTCCCCTGCATGCCACCCTCAAGTAAATGAATTGACCAAGATGGTAAAATCTCTTTCTGCAGAGATGGAAAAGATGAAATTCAAAGGGAAGCAAGGTTATAAGAATGCCCAAAATGATGATAACAGAGGTAGCTTCAGAAGACCAAATAATACCCCTCATATACTTCCAAGAGAGCCTCGAAACAGAGATAGGGATGATTAGAAAATCCAAACACCTCTACAAAATAATCTCCTTGTTGATGACGAAGGAGAGGAAGAAGAGCTTGCTCCTAAAATCCATTGTCTTGGAGACACCTCCCCATTTCCCCATCTGACCAAATCTGCATATGAGGAGTCCCTCATGGACAACCAAATAAATGAGTTGAGTAAAGGGGATAAGACCAATAATAGTCCCAATAAATATAACCTCGTGTCTAAAAAGAAAGAAGGGAAGTTTGACATCCCTAATCAACCTTCTAGAACAGAAAACCCTGGTAAAGATGAAACAAACAACAACAAGGAGAAGAAAACACAAAACCCCTCACTAGTGGTCAAAGGTTCTATCCCAGAAGTGAGAGAAATTTTGAAGCCCCCCTCCTATTTTAACTTTGAGCATGAAATTCAAAAGATTAGGATCCTTGTACCCCTTTCAGAGCTAGTCAAACATGAGGACTTCAAAAAATGTCTCTCCAAAATGTTGCAGCTTGAGCCTTCATCTTATTCCACAAACTCAATAAATATTCAAGATGAAAAGCCAGCAGTTATTTTAGGTCCCTTGATAGAAGACAAAGATGATTCATCCCCTCCATTCTATACATATCTGAACATACATGACAAGGTGATGAATAATTGTTTGATGAAATCAGGGGCATCTCATAATCTCATGCCCAAAACTGTCATGGATGAGCTTGGATTAGAAATCACAAAGACTTACCATGACTTGTACTCTTTTGATTCTAAGAAATTACAGTTTCTTGGGTTCATCAAAGATCTGGCTATGAGCTTGTTTCAGTTTCCCATGAAAAGTGTGGTCATGGATATCGTGGTCACTGATGTTCCCCCCAAGTTTGGCATGTTGTTTTCAAGATATTGGATAAAGAGACTTGGGGTAACATTTCATATTGACCTCACATATGCTACCATTCCTGTGTTTGTGGGAGAGCATAGAAGATTATATGGAGAAGCTCAGTTGGCCTATATTATTAGTGATGAAGCAGACCCCACCAACCATCATATTTTTTTACTAGATACTGATTTGGGATCCATTCTATTGCAGCTCACTGATGTCCCTGAACTCCCTCTTCAAATAAGAAAGTAGTCCCTTACTCTCTGTGAATATTCTCCTCCGACGACATCAATTTGGAAATTTTTCTTTGATGGAGCCTCTTCTAGAGAAGGTGTTGGTTCCTGAGTGGTATTTGTTTCACCTGTTCAAGAAATTATATCTCTGTCCTACAAATTATAATTTGAAGCTACCAATAATGTGGCAGAGTATGAAGCTCTTGGTTTGGGTTTGAGGGCTACGAAGGACATGGGAATTGAAGATATATCAGTGTTTGGGGATGTTGAATTAATTGTCCATTAGATCAGAAATATTTATCAATCCAAACACCCTTGGCTTAGAATCTATAGAAATGAAGTTTGGGATCTCGTTGATAGTTTTGTCTTGGCTTTCAACATTTCATTTGTCCCAAGAGAAGAGAATGCCATGGGCAATGCTCTGGTTGTTTTAGCAAGTAATTTTAGAGTCCCTCTACCACCTAAATGTAGGTATGATGTAGAAGTAAAATATAGACCCTCTATACCTGACAATTTCAAGCATTGGAAAGTGTTTGAGGATGATCTTGAAATCAAAAGATTCCTGGATACTATTGATGAGTTTTATGCATTACTCATTGATAAAGATCCTGATTCTGAAATAGATCCTCATGATGATGTTTTTCTGAACAAAAATTCTAATCATCATATTGTCCATTTGCCCAGTAATCATATCCCAAAGGGACTAGTTCCTTTAGAAAGACTATTTGATAGAAATGATGTGGTAGTAAAGGGTAAAGCTTCAAACGATGATGTTGATGTAGCTTATTGCAATGTTGGTACAAAGAAGGATCCTAAATTCGTCAATTTGTCAAGCAGTCTGTCAAGGGAACAAAGGGTCGAGTATGTTGAGTTATTAAGAGAATTCATTGATGTGTTTTCCTAGACCTATGAAGACCTCAGAACATACAACATGAGTTTCATTGAGCATAAGATCCCATTGAAAGAGGAGGCCAAACAATTTAGGAAGAAATTGAGACAAATAAACCCCATGTTGTTGCCTATTATGGAAAGGGAAGTAAAGAAGTTGTTGGACTCCCAAATCATTATCCCCTTGAGATATTCTGAATGGGTTGCCAACCTGGTCCTAGTAAGAAAGAAGAGAAGAGAAATCAGACTATGTGTTGATTTCAGGAACCTAAACAAAATCTCTAAGAAGGATGATTACCATTTTCCAAACATGGAACACATATTATAGAGGGTGACAGGTGCATCTAGGATGTCCATGATTGATGGATTTTCTATCTATAATCAGATTTCTGTCCTACCTAAGGATAGAGAAATGACAACCTTCACCACTCCTTGGGGCACATTCATGTATGCCAAAATTCCCTTTGGATTGATGAACGTAGGGGCAACCTTCCAACGAGCCATGGACATCGCCTTCATTGGAGAAAGGGATAAATTTGTGGTCATATTTCTAGATGACATTACAGTCTTCTCTAGATATGATAAAGAACATTGTCATCATCTGAGAAAGGTCTTATTGAAATGCAAAAAATTCCGTCTCTCTTTAAATCCCAAAAAGTCTTTATTTTCCATGCAGGAGGGAAAATTGTTGGGGCACATAGTGTTGACGGAGGGATTCTAACTTGATTCAAGCAAGGTAGAAGCTATTCAAACCTTGCCACTTCCCCAATCAAAGAAGGAAGTTAAGTCTTTCTTGGGAAAAATTAACATTTTAAGAAGGTTCGTTTCAAATTTTGTTGAATTGGTGAAGCATATCACAACCATGCTTAGGAAGGGGAATGAAGTGAAATGGACTGCTGAGTCCAAAAATTCTTTCAACCAAATCAAGAAGGAACTCACTGAAGCACCTGTGCTAATCAGTCTTGATTATTCCAAGAATTTTTGGATTTTTTCCTTTGCTTCTTTTGATATAGTAGAATTTTTTTTATTGCAGAAGAATGTTGAAGGGATGGAGCAACCTATTTCATTTTTCAACAGAGCGCTAAGAGATGCAAAGATAAAATATGCAATCATGGAGAAACAGGCCTGTGCTTTGGTGAAATCCCTCAAGTCTTTCAAGATCTATGTCCTTCATTCAAAATTCATTTCATATGTTCCTTTAGCTTCTGTGAAGGATATTCTCATTCAGCCTAACATAGATGGAAGATGGAGCAAGTGGATTTCCAAAATCCTTGAATTTGATTTGGAAATAAAGCGCACCAAATTGGTTAAAGGCCAAGGTTTAGCCAAGCTATTGGCTTAATCTAATTGAAAAGATTTGGGGGTTAAATTCATAAGCATATACTCAGAAAATCAACAGGTTGAGGTGTATTATACAAACCCACAAGTCATTCCTCCATTGGCAAAGTGCACCTGGTACAAAGACATCATATTGTTTTAGCAGGAGTTGTGACCTCTAAATGGTATGGGAAAAATAAAGGCAAGGGATCTTAAGCTCAAAGAAATTAAATATTGCCTTATTGATCAAGTTTTGTATTGGAAAGACCCACTGGGAGTGCTTTTGAGATGTTTATACCCACAAGAAGCCAAAAATATGATGTTTGATTTTCATGACAGTCTATGTGGGGGACATGACTTCTGGAGAACCACAACTTATAAAATTCTTAGGACTGGATATTTCTGGCCTATGCTATTCACTGATGTTTGTGAAAGGATTAGGGCTTGTGTTCAGTGTTATAAATTTGCTGGGAAGAAACAACTCAAGTCTTTACCATTGAAACCTATTGTAGCTTCATGACCTTTTCAACAATGGGGTATGAATTTTATTGGGGAAATTCATCCTACTTCAAGAGATCAACATAGATGGATCCTGATTGCCATTGATTACTTTACTAAGTGGATAGAATCTATCCCCACAAGGATTTATTTTCACAAGGTAATCATTGGTTTTATTGAAGACATTATAGCAAGATTCGGTTGTCCAAAAAGAATCATCACTGATAATGATGCATCTTTCAAGGCTGAACCATTGATCAAGTTTTGTGAACAATTTGGAATTTCACTGATTCACTCAACTCCTTACTATCCCCAAGGGAATGGACTGGAAGAGTCCTCTAATAAAATCCTTATAAAGGTTATCAAAAGAATGCTAGACATGGGATTCAAAGCTCAAATTTTCTCTGTGGCATGACAGAGTGAAAACAAAGAGATCTCTTGGTGTCTCTTCTTTTTAGCTTGTGTATGGAGTTGAGGCCATCTTTCCTTCTCATCTCGCCTTGCCAATGGAAAAATTCTTCCAAGAATACGAAGGGAAACCTGATGATATGATCAGAAGAATGCAGCAGTTGGTAGAAATGCACCAAACTAGAGAGAAGATATTGGACAAAGCACATGAACATCAATAGAAGATCAAACAGGCTTTTGACAGGAAGATAAATAAAGTGGATTTTCAACTGGGAGATATAGTACTCAAATGGGATGCACCCAAACAGGACAAAGGCAAGCAAGGTACATTTTAATCCTTATGGATTGGGCTCTTCAAGATCTCTAAGAAATTTCCAAATAACACTTACAGGTTGCAGAACTTGGAGGGTGACAAAGTTTTTGGTGGCCATGTTAATGGGCATTTCCTGAAAAGGTTTTTTGTTTGAGTCGTGAGTGGCTCCTTCACACCATTGTAAATATCATTTTATTTTTGTCTTAATGGTTGATTCCACAACCCAACTAAGGCACCGAGTCTTATGAAGTTCTTAGAGCCTCGCAGGGAGGACTCTATCCCCCATGGAGCCTAATGTTAGCACAATGTTTGTAAAGGTGTGTTTTCCCCTTAGGAAACGACACCATGGTGAATTTATGCACAAAATAAGGGAGTAAAAATCCACAAAATACGTTTATCCTAAGTTTTTGGGAGAAATGAACGTCGGGCGCGTTGTGCTAAAGAACACACTTAGATCTATGGTCGAGCATGGAGCACTCATACCAACGACTCTCGACGATGATCAGACCCCCTTCGATATTCTACCTTTAATGGGGGGGGGGTCTAAGCAGGAAATTTTACAAGAACGGCCCCCCCACTATGTGGCGCCTCCTCTTTATGCTCGGACCCCCCCCCCCCACACTAAACCTATTACCACCTACCCCCCCTCCGAGAAGACAAATTACCACCTCCGCTTACCACCCTTTCTCCTGCCAACAATTGTCTTCCACTCGTTGGTCTCCTCTCTGCTTTTACATCATCGCCTCTCATCTCCATATCCATGCATGCCACGTGTCTCCCACTCCTGCTTCATGTCACATATGTTGTTTCCCCTCTACCTCTCGCTACCTCACACCTATATTCCACTCATCGTCTTCCTGACCTATCATTTTCCTGCCTTTGCATCTCACCCTCTCACCTCCTACCATGTGTCTCCCACTCCATGTTGCCTCCACCTATGTTTTTGTTGTCCTTATTGCACCTCCCACTGCAAAATCCCCTCTTCCTTCTCGTCACCTTCCCTTGCCACATCACCTCTATCCCATCACACCTCAACGCCTACATTCTGATGCCCATGCTATCCTAGTCACCCTCTTCTATCGTGTCTTTCCACCTTGCCAATGAGCATGTATTGTATACTACTGAGCCTACATCAGTAACCTCACCATATCCTCCTTGTGAGCATCCAATTCTTCCTGCTAATCTCTCCACATAGGTCCAGCGAAGCACAAGTCACAACAGTCAACATCCAAAGACCAATCACAATGACAAGTGTCGCGTTTGACTTCTTCCCCCTCCGATCGCGATGAAGCAGTTAGTGAAAACATGGAAGGTGGGTGATACATCGTCTCCTTCCATAAATAGAAGGCCAGAAAGGGATAAATTGCAGAAGCAGGATGTCAGTCCAGTCTGATAGAGATCGCGTCTGACAGAAGATTGTATGGGAAGTCTTACTAACATATGCATGCGTAGCCTGGCAGAGAAGCTCATCAGCGCAAAGCCTTGAATGCATGACGTGATCATGCCTTGGGAATTCAGATCCAGTTCTGAGTATATGTAGGAATTTTTTCCATTTTGTTAGGGTCGATGGTTGAGCTATGCTCCTGTATTGTAAAGTTTTAATGAAGCCTCTGGTTCTCTAGTTATGTATTGCTACTTGAGACTTCTTGTTTAGTGATGGTCAACTTTATCCCTCCATCTCTTTTCCTCTAATACTGAATGGCTCGGGCATGGATGATCCAGTCGAGTTGCTGTAACTGTATTGTGATGTATGTTTGATCTCAATCTAGTTATAATTTTGTTCAGTTTCCTAAAACTCTGAATCAAAGAGGATCTTGTTTCCTGAGTTTCTCCTCCTTAAGTTGCTGGAAGACCAGATGTCCATATCATGCCTTTACATTTTATCCTCAAGTTCTTCCTCCAACTCACCCTTACTACAACTTGTTTACTAAAGTTGTATCAAGACCTCATCTGCCTATGCATGCCAGCCTAGTTTTCTGAGTTAAAGAGATATTATCGTGAGTTTGCACCCATTCGACCCCCCTTAAATTTATTCATTGTGACATTCAATTTGATGGGTACTGGGCTTACCTCCCCTACAATAAGTAGGTGACTTCTAGTGCTAACATTTTTGGCGTCGTTGTCAGGGAATGAATTGAAGACTTTTCCCTAGGATAGAACACCAAAGAACTTCTGATTCTAAAGGTGCATCAGACATCAGAACCATTGAAGATTGTGTTTTTCACCTAGTGACTCCACTATGGTGAATCCATTAAGGTGACTCTATTGTTTTAGTTTTGGATTCTAGAGGTAGACACATGAGGTATACTCCACAACTGTCTCTAGCAACACCTAAAGTTGACCCAGAGAAAATTATCATAAGGCGAAATACCCTTCAGCAAGGTACTTATACTACTGAACCAGGTGATTCTGATCATTTTCATTATTCTTATTTGAAAATTTCAGTAGTTGTCTCTCATTTTCCTATTACACCATCTGTTGGAGATTCTAGAAGTTTAAATTTTGGGACTTTTCCTGCTAGTTTCCCCTCTCCCAATATTTGTTTGGAAGGCTTTGATATTTTTATTTCCCTAGAATTCGTACCCTGGTATGAGCTTAGAACCCATGAATATTTTCCCACTCCAAGCTTCACTACTCCTCCTCCTGTTAAAGTTATTTCTTTTACAGAGAGGGTAACCTCTATTCCCCCAAGACCTGTAGATTTTTCCTTAAATCCTCTATTGTTTCCATTTCCTCCTGGAGGCTCAGTTACAACCTCCTTTGTTCAAGTTACATCTCCTCCTGGTTCTCCTCCAGCTATCATCACTATGGCAGGCGCTAATCCCCCTAGAAACAGAATGGATGTCATAGTGGTTGTGAGATATGCCCCTCTAATCTTACCTCAGCCAATGAATGCTCTCCCTGTTGTAGACTACCTAAAATACATGCCCAAATTCATAGGAGAAGAAGACATAACTACTGAAGAACACCTTGCTACCTTTTACAATTATGGAGACAATCTAAATAATGAAAATGAGGATGTGCGGATGAGAGTCTTTGTCTATATCCTTGATGGTGAGGCTAGAAAATGGTTTAGGGGATTGACCCCTGGATCCATTTATTGGATTGAGGCTTTAGATGATGTTTTATTGAGACAGTGGGGGGATAAAAAGGACTTTATGTATTATATCATAGAGTTTTCTTCCCTAAAGAGAAAAGAGGAAGAATCTGTCTCTGACTTCTCCAAAAGATTCAACAAAATGTACAATAAGATTCCTGTTGAGATAAATCCTACATAAGCCTCTAGCAAAATTACTTATGCTACCACTTTTTACCCCGATTTATGCCTCTTGTTAAGAGAAAGAAGAGATACCTCCTTGTCTCATATGCAAGATGTAGCTATGGAAGTAGAATCCAACATATTAGTTTTGGACATACTTATAAATAATTTTAATAGAGACAGAGGAAGGGGGAGATTTGAATATTCAACCTCCGGTTCCTCTGCGTCCCCCCCTTCTATTTTAACTTTGAGCATGAAATTCAAAATACTAGGATCCTGTACCCCTTTCAGAGTTAGTCAAACATGAGGAATTCAAAAAATGTCTCTCCAAATGTTGTAGCCCGAGCCTTCATCTTATTCCATAGACTCAATAAATCTTCAATATGAAAAGCCAACAATTATCTTAGGTCCCTTGATAGAAGACATAGATGATTCATCCCCTCCCTTATATACATCTCTAAACATACATGAAAAGGTGTTGCATAATTGTTTGATGGACTCAGGGGCATCCCATAATCTCATGCCCAAAACTATCATGGATGATCTTGGATTAGAAATCACAAAGACTTACCATGACTTTTATTATTTTGATTCTAGTAAACTGCAATGTCTTGGGGTCATCAAAGATCTATTTATGAGCTTATTTCAGTTGCCCATGAAAAGTGTGGTCATGGATATCATGGTAGTTTATGTTCCCCCCAAGTTTGGAATGCTTTTGTCAAGATCTTGGATAAAGAGACTTGGGGGGAAATTGTAGATGGACCTCACATATTCTACCATTCCTATTTTTGTGTGAGAGAATAGAAGATTATACAAAGAAGCTCATTTGGCCTATATTATTAGTGATGAAGCAGACCCCACCAACCATCATATTTTTTCACTAGATATTGATTTGGGATCCAGTCTATTGTAGCTCACTGATGCCCCTCAACACCCTCTTGAAATAAAAAATAAGTCCCTTAATCTCTGTGAAGATTCTCCTCCATCAACCTTGATTTGGAAAATGTTCTTTGATGGAGCCTCTTCTAAAGAAGGTGTTGGCACCAGAGTGGTATTTGTTTCACTTGTTCAAGAAATTATATCTCTATCCTACAAATTAGAATTTGAAACTACCAATAATGTGGTAGAGTATGAAGCTCTTGGTTTGGGTTTGAGGGTTGCAAAGGACATGGGAATTGAAGAGATATCAGTTTTTGGGGATGCTGAATTAATTGTCCATCAGATCAAAAATATTTATCAAGCCAAGCACCCTCAGCTTAGAAGCTACAAAAATGAATTCTGGGATCTCATTGACAATTTTGTCTTGGTTTTCAACATTTCATTTTTCCCAAGATAAGAGAATTCCATGGATGATTCTCTGGTTGTTTCAGCAATTAATTTCAAAGTCCCTCTGCCACCTAAACCTAGGTATGATGTAGAAGTAAAATATAGACCCTCTATACCGGACAATTTCAAGCATTGGAAATTTTTTGAGGATGATATTGAAATCAAAATATTCCTGGAGACAATTGATGAGTTTTTTGCATTACTCATTGATCAAGATCCTGATTCTAAAATAGATCCTCATGATGATGTTTTTCTAAACAAAATTGCTAATCATCATATTGTCTAGTTTCTGAGTAATCATATCCCAAAGGAACTAGTTCCTTTAGCAAGACTATTTGAAAGAAATGATGTGGCAGTAAAGGGTAAAGCTTCAGACAAGGATTCCTATTTATATAATTGAAATGTTGGTACAGAGAAGGATCCTAAATTCGTCAAGTTTTCATGCAGTCTATCAAGGGAACAAAGGGTTGAGTATGTTGATCTATTAATAGAATTCACTGATGTGTTTTCTTGGACCTATGAAGACCTCAGAACATACTGTTGGAATTATGGAAATAGCAGGGATGCAGAATGTCAAGGTTGTCATTGATGGCAATCGTCTATGGCAGAAGAAGCTAGATGATGACAGAGCAATATCCAAGCAGAGTGATGAAGGGCGAGCAAAAGAAATAAGTCGCAAGTCTAAGGATTCGAGGAGAATAAGCTCAGAAGGAATAGAGTTCTTATACGCACAAGGAGCACAGGAAAGAGACCGAGAGCCATCGGATCACACTCGAAAATCCCGACAGCTGTTGGATCGGGAGAAGCTGCACAGATGTTAAGCGCAGGAGTTGGCATGCAGAAGAAGTGATCTACGCCATTAGATTGGAAGCGGATACCTGACAGCCATCAGATCTGCAGAAGTTGCGAGGGAGATAAGCCATCGGAGATTCGGGGATCAGGATTTCAATATGCAAAGTCCACTCGACAACGAAAACCCCAAAATCGCGATATGCGATTTCGCGATTTGATCGCAACCGTTAATCAAGCAGGGATCTGGACTGTTCATTTGTATGGACACGTGGCAGCCAGGAGGCCTTATCGACAATTCAGAGATTGGGATTTCATAATGCAAAGTTCACTCTACAACGAAATCCCCGATTTCGCGATATGCGAAATCCCGACTGAATCTGAACCGTCAGATCAACATATGATCTAGACCGTTGATCCAACTCACGTCGGTAGACCACGTCACCCAGGG
>ML788997.1:534517-548368 GCA_009831015.1 Picea engelmannii
GATGACAGGTGTCAGGCAGATCTAACACTTTAGGCTCATGCAATTCACGAATCAGAGTGACACGTGGCAGGACCTAACACGTGTCAAACCACGTGTGACGTCAGCAGAGACATCGGCGATCGGGACTTTGATATGTCAAGAACTCACTGCAATAGAAACTCCGAAATCGTGATGTAATCATAGCCGTTGGATAAGAATGAGATCTGGACCGTTGATTTCCCTCATCAAAGTATCGGGGATCGGGATTCGTCACTTTGCAATGTCAAAATCTCTTGACATCAAGAACTCCGAAATCGCGAAATGCGATTTCGCGATTTAACCGCAGCCGTTGAATCTAGAATGAATCTGAACCATCAGATCCAGAAATGACCAGGAGTCGGTGAAGGACATGTGTAAGGAGTATAGAGGAAGTTGGGGATTGGCATATCGCGGGTCCAAAGGGCGTAGGTACATTATCACTGTAAACCTCGTAGCCCCGATAGGATAAAGCTGCGGTCACGGATAACGGTCACGTGGACCAGGGCTCAGTCAGGAGGGCTGAAGCGCATCGCGAATTGGGAAATCGCGAATCACGTGGACATAAACATTATGTCATCGCAAATGTCGAAACCCTGATGCGATGTTTGACCGAGGTCATGGGTTGACAGTCTTATGGGCCAAGGGCTATAGCCAGCAGGGCTTACGTATGAAAGGAGCCATCGGGAATCGGAGAATCGCGAGTCTGGAGGACTTGTGAAAATTGACATCGCAAATGCCGAAATCGCGATGAGTAAAATCCCGATTTGATCTAAACCGTTGGATCAAACCTTGATCGGAGGGTTGTTGTTCTTACTCACTCTTCAATGCTTCAGTTGTGAATCCGTTAAGTGAAACCGACTGAGAATGATGAATTGGTTAGCGTTTCAGTTGCCAAGACAGATGTCGGTGGATTTCCCATTGGAAGGGGAAGTGGAATCGTCAAAGAGAGGCTGATATAAAAGAAAATGAGAGAGACTGAATGTGTGGGGTTGAAGAGAGAGAGGGAAAGAGATCTGCACGCGCGACAGTGGAAGAGGAGAACCTGTGAAGCAGAGAAAAGATGAGAAGGCGCAGCAGAAGAAGGTGAAGCAGAGCAGCAGATCAAAGGCAGTAAGACAGAATTTGTGGCTGAGCAGTTAAGAAGATCAGAGATGATTAATGCAGAGCAACATAGCAGAAATGGTAAGCAAGCTATATCAGAATAAGCAAATGGATTTGAGAAATATCTTATTTGAGCAATTAGGGCGGTAGGGTGGTGCTCGGGAGGACTTTTGTCCTCAGAAGTTCAAGTAGGTGCTTGAACACAGGAAGTTGTAGCTTCCATCTGGTTGCAGCCAGAGAAACTATGGTGGCAGGGTGGTGCTAGGGGAGACTGATGTCTCTGTCTGCAAGTGGGTGCTTGTAGAATTTGAAGGTTGGTGCCTTCACTCAGTTGGTGCTGAAACAGATTGGAAGTTGGTGCTTCCACCCAGTGGGTGCTGGGATTCTATGAGATTTGGTGCTCTCAGCAAGTGGGTGCTTGCAGAATTTGAAGGTTGGTGCCTTCACTCAGTTGGTGCTGAGACAGATTGGAAGTTGGTGCTTCCACCCAGTGGGTGCTGGGATTCTGTGAGAGTTGGTTCTCTCAATAAGTTGGTGCTTGTATTCAGAGGTTGTAGCCTCCTTTGAGTTGGTGCTTAATGATGATGAGATGTAAAGTAGTTGGAGCTTGCTTGACATCCTAAGAAGAAGAGGTTTTTTCCCTTTATGGGTTTCCTCGTGAAATATGTGTCCCTGTGTTTATTATGTGCATGCTTGATGTTGAATATCTGTGGTTACTTTATCTGCAACATGTTGACTACCCTCCAGTAATTAACAAGAAAATTTAAAAGAGGAGAAATACTTAAAGATCATAATCAACATCCTTTAATCCACATAACTTCTCTGTCAGTATATCTTAATATCTGAATCTAACTGAATATAGAGTACATGATTATCAATGAATAGATATCTGCATATTGGTGATATAAGGTTGATAAAGTTAAAAAGGATTAATTGTCTATGCTACTGATTCACCCCCCCCTCTCAGTAGCACGGTGTGTTCAACACATACAACACGAGTGTCATTGAGCATAAAATCCCATTGAAAGAGGAGGCCAAACCATTTAGACAAAAATTGAGACAAATAAACCCCATGCTATTGCCTATTATGGAAATGAAGGTAAATAATCTATTCTACTCCCAAATCATTGTCCCCCTGAGATATTCTTAATGGGTTTCCAACCTCGTCCCAGTAAGAAAGAAGAACAGAGAAATCAGACTATGTGTTGATTTCAGTAACCTGAATAGAAGCTCTAAGAATGACAATTATCGTTTGACTTTCATTTTTATTTTCATTTTTCTCTACTTACATATTTTTCTCATCATATTACATATTTAGTTTATAAATTAGAAAAAAATGCATAATTTTGATTTTCTAGATTAGTTGTCAATTTTGGAATTTTGATTATTTATTATATGAACAAAGGGTGAGTAGATCCACCCTATATTTTACGGTTTTATGTTTTAGAGTAGGAATAGGTTCGACCAGGAGATTTTATGGATCTAATGCACTCTATGATGAGTACATGTCCCCGAGTAGGAGCCAGATGTTATCCTCATTTCCCATGGATAACTAAGGAGATGATGTCTTGAGGCCCTCAGGTTGCGGACATGGATTACTAAGAGACAGATGGCTGACAATGTCCACTTGCATAGAGAAAGGCCTACCTCACCACCACACATATCAGACTCATCATGATGGAATCCACCACACCAACTTGCTTGAGGAAGACATTGGGTCTTTCTCCATGAGGTACAAGCAAGGTATTATGGTGAGTGTAATTTCAATATTTCAAGCATTTTATTGTCTTGCATTTAAAGATGATTTTGATTATGTAATGTCTTCTTGGAAGTTATGATATTTTCCTTGTTTCACCTTGGTGGTTGACATTGTTCCCTAGTAATTGGTCACCCTTAGGGATGGGTTTTCTACTGGGAAGTCTCCTCAACAAGCCATCATTCCATCTCGATCATACTTACCAATTTCCACAATTCATCTTGTTGCCTACTTATATTTTGGGATTTTTGGGTGTACTAACCCAAGAAGAGATTGTCCCTCATTTCATGGGAAGAAGCGGCTTAAGACCCAAAGGGAATGTAGCTGGAAAAAGATAAAATACAAATCATAAACTTCCAAATGCTCTCTCAAAAGAGGTCTTGATAACAATGAAATGTCTCTCCTAAAAATTCAAAGACCTGCAAAAGAAAACACATATATATAAATGTCTTACTGGTTGAGGGATCTACACAAGTGCGTTAGAAGCTAGAATTTACCCCCATGGAACTTTGTGTACCTATTTCTTCAAGTGAAACTATGGTACTTCCCCCCAAGCTATATGTTACCCCATAGGGAATACCCAGTTGTTATGGTCCTTAATTAATTAATAGCATTAAATGATCTTGGAAAAAGGATCATTAAAAATGAAGGTGGAGAACACCCTCTACAAAGGCACCCATAAATGAGACAGTACGATCCCTTATATGCCATGAAACCATGCCCAAAATATCTTGCCCCCATCAAATTCATATTATCCGCATGGCTCAGAGGGGGGACAACTAGGAAACACTCCTTGACTTAGGGAATGATTCACCCTATAGATAACTTTGTCAACCCTCCCATACCTAAACTTGGAAAGTTTCATAGGGTCTTTGAGCACTTGTTTAATTTGATGAGGTGGTTTTGATGCAAATTCTTAGGTGAATATTTTATTGATTTTATTTAATTATCATGATATGTTTGACTTGAGATCCTTGGAGGGAATATTCATTATCTTTGCAGGACCTTGCTTGGTGGACAATTTTGGAGGAACAAGCCTAGCTTGGGCTTTCTAGGGGCATGAATCCCACATGTTATATACCATCACATGCACGCCATATGATTATGGTATCCTTTGGAGGCTTGATATAAACCTTGTATGACCTATGCTATCCCTCCATCACCCCAATGACTTTCCCTTGGAGGATAGAGAGTTACATCTTGGGGCTTGACGTTTAGTTTGGGATAGGGCTTGGGTTGTATTGGTGTTGTCTTGAAACTTAGCACTATTTTGATGGGGTGAAGACTTGGATTGATGGAAGAGACCCTAGTGCACAAGGAGGAGGTCTTTGGAGTCCCAAAAATTCACCTCCAAGCTCAAATGACTTGCTTAAATTGCCAAACATTTCCCTATAAGGGGTGACGTCATGCCTTTTTAGGGATTTTCTCATGTGCAAATTGAATTTAATGTTTTAAAGGGGAAAAATAAAGGGAAATGTCTCCCTTGTTTTTTGTTTTACCCTAATTTAAGTGGAAAAATACTTTTTAGGAGTTTTGTATAAATAAGGACCATTTCTATTTAATTTTTATCATAGCTCTCCCATTGTGAGAAGAATACCTGGATAAAATTTGCACCCTTATTGGGAAAATTCTCTCTCTCTCTCTCTCTCTCTCTCTCTCTCTCTCTCTCTCTCTCTCTCTCTCTCTCTCTCTCTCTCTCGTGATCTATTTTATCTCTTTTCTTATGGATTGAAGTGGCGTGCTTTCTCTTGGAGGTTCTTTCTCTTGCTTTGGTGATGAAGAATGCTTGGTTAACTAGGGTTTGTCTTAGCATTTTTTGGAATTGGTAAGGAAAATTTACACTTTGTTAAGATTATTTATTGTTCCATGTTTGTTATTGTCTAGATCCTTGGAGACATATAAGGGAATATACACCCTCCACCAAGTTTTATTGTTATTTTTTGTTGAAAACAATATTGCAAAGGTTGCTAGGAGGAGTAATAGGGCTTACACCCTCTTAGACTTTACCTTGTTAGGGTTTCTATTTCAAGGGAGTAAAAGGACTTACATCCCTTGAGATTTAGTAGACATAACTTAATTAAAAAATATTCCATAACCCATTTGGCAAGAAAATAATCATTTATTTCATTGGAGAAATAAACTACTTACATTGGTAAACATAATTTAGAGAGATATTGATCCTGTTCAAGTTGGAATCTTTTCTTGATGCTTTAAGATTTCTAATCCCTCTAGGGAGTCTGGATTGGCCTAGTATACTTTGATATATAAATGAATAAAATATATATCCATTAGGGTTGTAGAAAATCACTCTATATCTTTAAATTAAACTTGCATTTCAACCATCGAAATTTTCTACTAAGCCATCACTATCTTTCTATTGCTAATTAGTGAACTTTCTGTCGGATTACTTTCTTGTTTTAGTGGTTGAAAATTGTTTATATATAAACTATTTTTTACAACCACTTGGATGTTACAAAAATACTCCAAAAACTTTATACAACATCCCTCTAATACCATTGAAGTTTATGCTAAAGTATTGAGAACTAATCTACTTGTTTTATGCTTCATTTCTCAATAAACCTTTGATGCTTCGAGTGGTTAAATATACAGTAATTAGCTTTATTCCTTTCTGATATATACTCTTGATTACTACTATGGTTTGGGACAACAAACTTAACTTTCTTGTCCACTTAAGCTTTGAGTTCGTATACTTATCTCTTCTTGTGTCTCGGAAAGGTACAAATATCTTCAAAAAGTACTGAAGAACATGACAATCATTAACCATATTTGAGACTCATTTCCAATCCATTCTTCAATTAGTGGTTTTACTTATAGGGGTATCACTTCCATAACCTCACTTTCCATCTCATTCCCCCTAGGTCACCCGATATTCCGTCCTTGTGTTGGATTTCTCCTCCACTAAAGCGAGGAGTGTTAGGAAATTAGGAACACTTCCACGCTAAACCTAGAAGAATATAGGAAGAAATATTTAAAAAATAAAGCACATGATAAAGAAAAAACATAGTACACATAGATTTTACCCTGGACACCCAAGCTGGGAAAACCAACATTCCTTGAGTGTCCTTCTCTCTTATTGTATTATTCATTTAGAATAAAATGTTACATGACTAACCTTGGTCCACACCTAAGACACGATTGACATCATACCTTATTGATTTACACAAGAACAACCATGTAGCCAATTTGGCTTACATCTGCATGACCAACAACCTCTATGATTGTTGATTATCGATTATCCATTCATTCATTATATTTTACAACATTAAAATCTGCCTTATTTATAGGATTTACAATAGGAAAACCCCTAAATAAAATTTTCCCAAAGACGGTTACAGATCCACGCTAATCATTGGCTACAAATCCTATGAATCTTGGGATTCTGTTACAGTCAACTACCAAGTCAGATTACCAGTCGACTACCAGTCAACCTTCATTCGATCTTCAGTCAGTTGACACATGCACTCCTATAGACCTCTTATCGGTTGTCCTCTTCAACTTGTTGTCGATGTCTTCAACTTCGACCTTACTAGGTCGAACCACCAAGACCTTTGACTTGTTGTTGATATCTTTGACTTCCAATTTACCTACTCGAACCACCTCAACCTTTGTATTTCGTTTTATTCATTTGACTTCGATTGTCAATGGATCCACCCCAACTAGACTTTCATTGCAAAGAATATAAGAACCCAACATTATCCCACTTGTTATTTTATTTGTTGAAACCGAGAGATATTTGAACTCTCGTTCATAGACCCAGGGCAACAATGCCCATTGCTTCTCTACACCAAGAGAAATTTACAACATTCACATAGTTGGTCAAATAGTCTACTATGTTTTCTAACGTGTCTACTTTCTCTAGCATCACCTTGTTTTTTTCCACAATGTCTCTAACGAAATGGTATTGTACATTAATGTGCTTAGTCTTGGAGTGGTAACCTAGGTTCTTTGCCAGTAATATTGTGCTTTCACTCTCACAAATTATCTTCATAGATTTTTTCTCAAACCTGATTCCTTAACACAACCTTTGCAACCATATTGTTCTTTACTTACATGAGTGGCTACCATGTATTCAACTTTTTTTGTTGACAAGGCTACAATCGCATGTCGCTTACTCATTTATCTGATTGATCCATGGGACATTTTTAACACATATCCACTAATCGACCTTTGTTGATCCAGATCTCCAACCTAGTCAATGTCTAAAAAGACATGTACATTTAATTCACGGTCAACTTCAGGTCTTCCCTGGTAGCATATAGCATAATATTTTGTGCCACACAAATACCTGAATACTCTCTTGACAATTTTCCAATGCTCCTTCCTAGGTGTCGACATGTATCTAATCAACACTCCCACTGCATGGGAAATGTCTGGTCGAGTGTAGAACATCTCATACATTGTAATACCAAAAAAAATTTCATAGGGAACACATGCCATGTCTTCTTTCTCCTTATGTGTCCTTGGAAACTATTCAATAGTTATCATTGCTACCTGTTGATGGGAGAAATTGGCCACTCGTCCACTGGAGGAGTGAATCCGGTCTGGGGTTGTCCAATTAACCCAATCCATTTGGATTAATCCACTCTGACGATTTTAGCGGCTCCGTTGGCCGATCTAAGTCCTAAGAAAGAAAAAAACAAAACTAAACGAAAGCAATAACTTAATGAATAACACTTGCTGAAAAATATATATACATCTAATATATATCTACAACTTAGTTAATTAATATTTATGAAATAATTCTACTTATCATATGTACAATATATATATAAATAATTCTATTTCTAATATATATAATATGTACAAAATACGAATTTTAATCTAAATCCACAAAAATCGAACGTAGTTTGATTTTTTAAACAACAGTAAACCTATTATCTAATCTTTTTGATTTGTTTTCTTATAATGTTTATATAAAAGAAACCAAATATCAAACTATCTAATTAAACAAAAGAAATAATAGATGGTAAAAAGTGTTTTAACTACAGGGAACGTCTATATCTATCATACTAATGAAATTAAATAATGGGATGACCTATTATCGCATCAAATATATGTTCAATGTGTAGCATCCAGTCACCTTGTCTGACGAGGTAAACCTGCAGCAGATCCTGCAATTGCTTCTAATAAATGTGAAGCAGTAATGATGAAATTTGAATGATAGAACATATAAGAGATACGATCACAACAATCTCATAATTTTACAAGCAGCCACATTAAGAAAAACCTTGCTGTGAGAACTTGCGTATAAACGTTCAATCAAAGATAAAGATAAATCTCTTAATTCAAGTTTGAACGAATGATTACTGTGTGTTAAATATGGAACATGAAACATGGATAATATATAAACTTTTATCATACCAGCTTGTAGTAAACCATGACAGTGAAAGCAATCATAATCTATCTACAAATTGAAACAAACATGACTTGAATAAAACCAAAATACGGAAAAGCTAAAGCTGTGACGAGTATTATATTTCATTCAAGTCTGTAAATGAAAAATCCATAGTCTTTCCCCAGGAAGAGATGATGCCATGTTTACAAAATAACATGCTTATATAGGTTCCAGGAAACAAAAATGTTTCTTGTTGATAATATCAAATCTGTTCGAAAAATATGGGGGATGCAACCACCCTGATTTCACTGAATAAAAATACCAACAGCCTAATCTATTTACTAAAATCTCAAAGATGATATGGTTGGGAGATCTCAAGAGTGCCTCATATCTCCTTGGAAATCATGAGTTCCTGAAAACAAATGAAAATGGGAAGATTTTAGATGTGTTTTCAATTGTTAAATCAAGCAATTCGAATTTTTCTAACTGGCTACAGAATCTTACGATTCTATAGCTAGTTATAATTACAATTACAATCATGTTTTATTCAACAAAAAAAAAAACTAATCTTTATAAGAAAGGTAATCTATTCAAACAAATTGTATATCCTAAATTGAGAGTGACAAAATCATGCTAAAATTCAAAAAGATCATACCTCAAATCATGGGACTAAAACATATCAAGCAATCTTGGAGTTTACGATTGTTGTTGTTGCCTCTACATTGTTAAAAATGACATATCCTATAGTTTTTAGGCGTTTCTCCTTTTCTTGAGTTATGGATTGGAGTCTACTTTTCTCGTTGGTCAACAAATCCACTTGGTCTTTTAAATATTTAAGACAAGACTATAGCAAAGGCACATCCGTATAATACCTGTCAATTCAGGATTGACATTCATCACACTGTGGCTGTTGGGACTATGCATTGGCACTGACATCATTAAGGGTTGGAGAATCGTCCACGCGAAAGGTAGGTTTATCACAGAGTTGAATGCCCAAGAATTCTGGGTTACCTTTTAGACATGGAGGCAGTTTGTTTACATAGTCATAGGGTGTGTCAGGATAGAGCCCGTATGACACGGGGTCTTCTTTAGCCAAAAACCTCTCAATTTCTAAATCTGAGTCTTCACTTAATTCAATTGTGTTTTTTGTGTCTGCAAAGGGTTTGAATTTATTTCGAGCACATAGTGAAATCAAATGACCAACCCTTTTATTCTTTTAATTAACATCGACACTGCCCTTCAGCTTCTTCCCTGTTAGTTTTTTAACATTTTTAGTGCAAATCTTTGGGTGCGAACCCAGTTGATTGTCCGGTTGAGTAACATCAGGGTAGTTCGAGGGTTCATTATTAAGGGAAATATCACAGGGCAGGAGCGGTGGAGGAGAGGCGGTAGGTTTCACAAGGGTTTCTATGATAACCGACTTATCAACCTGTCCCAACTCACTGTTGCCAAAGCGATTTCGTGATAAATGCATCCCAACAATCATTTTGCAAATGCAACTGATGCACACGGATAATTTTAATTAAACCATGATGGAATAAAGTCGAATCAGACCTCTGTTTCTTAAACTTTTTTCCCATCTTGTACAAAATTCTAAGCAAGAAGTAGGGTATATTCAATGGGAAGCCAATGAAACTCATAAGCAATCGTAGATGATATAGGAAAACTAACCCAAATCTTCCTTCACACGTAATGAACTATTTCACAATAGAAGGTAGATCATGCCACCTAGGTTTTAAGGATGAGACTAGCATACCTCGATCACAACTAGTAATTTTACGTGAGGTGAACATCAAAGTCCAGGGGACCTCTTCAACTTTTGCATTCTTGAACCATTTTTTCCAGACATCTGGTAAACCTATGGCTCGGCTTAAGAACTCCTCAGTTACCTCTAGTTGTATGTCACCTATCTTTGCTCTGCAACCATCGAAGGTCAATGTGAACTCTTAGGCAACTCTCAGATTGAAACCCTTAAACTTTTCGATGAACGAATGCCAATCGCTCCTTTCTAAATCGTCACTAGTGTTATCATATGATAGCAAGGTTTGGATTCCATTGGGCTCGATCCTTACCACTGGAGCCATGGCGAACAGAAGGGAATCAACACAGAACTCATAGGTAGGGTTTGATAAAAGGCCACAGAGCCATGACCCCGAGCCTCAACAAAACAATTCTATGACAGTTCAAACGGTAGGCAGAGGAATTAATCACCATGCGTGGGAACGAAATCATGAAGCCCGAGACCACGCAGAAGAGTAATTTCATGTTGTACTCCGTATGCCACCTTGGCATTGGGTACGTATTAGGATCAGAGCACTTTGAAAACCATATTATGCACATTCATAGATTAATCACAAAGGTAAGTGTATCGAAAAACAATTGAATAATTTCAAAATTTCATGAATCAAAACTCATCAAAATCAATTGAATATTAATGAATGGAGGTCTTTCACTTAAGAAACCAAGACATGTTTAGAACCAATGAGTCATAAACAAGGAGAACAATAATGTTCATAGAAAAATTATGATAACTCTATAATAAACCACATGAACAGTCTTCCTTTAATAAAAAATCAAACAAAATGTAAATTCCAACCACGAGTTTTCATGCTTACAGTCATGAAAACAAAAATTGAAAAGAAAATATATAAAAAGAGACAAGTGATAAGTGTTGTTTAGTGAGAATGCTCATGATGGGTAATGAAAATTTAGAGACCCTGTGTAGGAAGCATACAAACAATAGAAATTATATTATTTCTGCCAACAATGGCAACACGCTGATAGAAGCAGTTATCTCTGCCAAATGACGAGTTCAGATTAGGATAATCAGAAAAAACTTCGAATCGAAAACAACCGAAAAGCTATCTAAACATCGTAAATAATTATAATGCATTCCAGTTTCAAACAACTGTTATTTTTAAAGAGACGAAAACTAACAACAATCTTAACAGAAGAGAGTCACGATATTAAAGTTAAAATCTTCAATATTGTTGACAGGGTCGCTGCTGCCGGAAAGCGTCCATAGCCTTGACAAGGATTTCAATTAACCCACTCTGATATCTGTATCCTGTCAAGAATTTCCAGATCAAAACAAAGGACTTTTAAGGTCAAAACATAATCCATATGTGAGAATTTTCTTATACCTGACATTGCTTCGCTACCAGTGGGCCTGTTTAGTACCCCGACAAAGTTATATTGGAATCATGCATGCATTTACCCGTTTCCAGTAGACCTGTTCAGTATCCCGACGGGTTTACAAGCATTTCCCACAGCTCTCTGAAAATTTATTTAGTTTTTTAAAGATAGTTAACAGAGCGGGGTGACGCTAAAAATTCTAGTTTTTTAACACATCTTTGAAAAAATTTCTTAGTTGTCCTTCATCAAGATTTAGAAATAGTCTATTAATAAAACTGACTTTCAAGAGCAGGGAGACATCTCTGAGTTGTTCTCTTAAGGAACAGGGATAGCGTAATTTTTTTTTTATGGATGATCGTGAATACCTTCAGTTGCAGATTGAAATAAGGAAATGCTTTTCAAACAACAAGTTATCTTCAATATGGTTGCAAACTTAGAGAAATATCAGAATTGATGTTCAAACCACTTTCAACAGTCATTTTCAAGTGGAATTTTTTATGTTATTTCTGTCTGAACTAACCCATGATGCAGGCATGTGTGTTTCAAAAAGAAAGACCAATAAGCATAAAGGAAAAATAAAAACAAACCAGCAAAGAAAAACAGAAAGCAAACAAAAAAGAAAATATTTACACACTGTACATGGGAGCGTGATAGGCAAAGTACCTTTTTAGAGCTTGGCCTTTCACTGGAAAGGTGTCTGGTTGTCCCTCTAAGTTCTGTAATCGGAAGGAACTGGGACCCAATTTCTCAGCAATTAAAAATGGTCCCAACCACAAGTTCTGAAACTTAGTATGCTCTCATTTTCCCTCATGAGGTTTGTCCCATTTTAGGACAAGGTCACCTACCTTAAAATTTATGTCAGAGGCAAAATTGGAATCAAACCAGTTTTTAACAATGAGTTGATGTTGATCCAATTTCTGTTTTGCTTGAGCCCTCACTTCTTCTAACTTTAACAAAGTGTTGATTCGACTCTCCAAAGGAGGACAGTCTTCTTCCTGTACCTTCTGTGATAACTGCAGAGATGGAAGAAGGACATGTGGCAGAAGAATCGCTTCCCTACTGTAAACGAGGAAGAAGGATGAGTTACCCACAATAGTTTTAGGAGTTACTCTATCAGCCCAGATTGCATTTAATAGTGCGTTATGCCAATTTTTAGGGTTTTCGGAGACCGTTCTCTTGATAATTTTTATCAAATTTTTATTAGTTGATTCTGCCCTTGGGGGTAATTGATTAGGGGATCAAATTTTGCTCAAAAATTCAAAGTTCTTGGAATCGCTTCAAACTGGACGTGAGCATAGGCATCATCGTTGCGAACCCAACGAAACTCGTTTCGTCTCAAACGGACATCGGGAGCGAGAGATATAGTGATCTTTTCATTAAGTCAAACAGGCAAAAAAAATTGATGTTGACTGTACAGTCTGTACAGTCCGTACAGGCTCACGTGGCAAAGTCATATGGCCGTACATGTGGTGACATGGTAGTGAATTATTGCATGACAATTGGTCGAATGGGAGATCGACATGTGGCACTATTTGGGCAGGTGATTGGGTGCCATGTGGCCCAATCATGGGCAACCATGTGGCACCCTAGCATTGGTTGATTGTTATATGTAAAATGTATTGGAGTCCGTGGGGTTCGACCCTCAGACCTCCCCACCACATAAGCCTTCACAACATCCACCCAACTGTTACACCGCCATTTGTTCCTTGTTACATAGGTGTGTTTAAATTTATTTGAATTAGCACTATGTAATGAATGGCAGGGGCGACGGGTCGGGGTTTAGCCCCGAACCGTGTTCTTGTTCATTAATTATGTTGTCGTCTATGTGTATTTTTCATAAGTAATCCCTTAATATATGTGTTGCAAAGTAATCCTTTTGCTTTAAACACATAACATTTACATTGCAAATAATTTCAAGTATTTCAAGTCTTCTTCATTTTTAGATCAAGTTGGTATCAGAGCACTGGTTTTTGAAGACTTGATTGTTTGCAAGTTTTGTTTCTGATGCTCACAAGGTTGAAAATCACAAGAGGATAAGGTCAACTTGTGGAGCCAAGTTCTCATCCGACAAGGAGGAAGCATATACCATCACCGCAAGTTTCGGGGAGGCATTCACCAAGTATGGCTCATGCAGAAAGTCATGAACGTGTTCCTGCAGAAAATGAAGATTTCAGACAGGTTCTCATGGAGTTGAGAGATATGATGAAGATATTTATGGAAAGGAACATATTTTCTCAAGGCGAAGGCTCCAACCCTTCAATGCATAAGGGAGGCAGTGGTGAAAAAACTCCAAACGAAAATGGAGGGAATGGTGCTTCTCCACCACCCTCTCCTCCATCTTGTTCTTCTTCTTCTTCTTCTTCTACCAGTTCAAGACCTCTTCTGAATTCTCCAAAGGGGCATGGTAAAACTCCTTCGCAAATTCCTTCATTAAAGCTTGATATAAAATTTGAATTGCCAATATACAATGGAGAAGTTAATGCTG
>ML788997.1:548430-559102 GCA_009831015.1 Picea engelmannii
AGTTCACATGTAAACATTGTTCAAAAGATGGCCATGATGAAGACCATTGTTGGAAGCTTCATCCTGAAAGAAGACCCAAAAAGTTTGGCAACAACAACAAAGGGAAGTCAAAGACTGTTGCGACTGTTCAACAAAATTTAGGTTCGGATTCGGGTGATGAAACGAAGATCGTAGCCATGGGTTACCAAGGTAATGGTTTTGTTGCAAGTACTAGCTCTTCAAGTAATACTAATGTCAATGTAACTCAACAAGAGAAAATGAGAATTGAACTTTTTCACATAAGGGTTATTTCAAAGCATACTAAGATAGACACTTTATTTGATACTGGATCTCAAGCAAACCTTATTTCTAAAGAAACTGTTAAGAAACTTAAGTTGGAAACAAGTCCACATTGTTACACGTCAAAATTTCTCAGCTGGATAAGTGTCGCATTGTCCCTATCAATCGTCGTAAGTGTTGCATCTTCCCTACAACTTTCGCAAGTGTCGCAAGTTGGTCACTAGTGTCACAAACGATGTTCAGACATAATGCCATGATAACGACACTAAGGAGGCACTTATAACATCTCATATGACTGATTTGAAGGAGGAGAACTAGTTTACTGGAATCAAATAACTCTTGACACCTGAAAGGAACCCTGAAACAAAGGTTTGGAGGGGGAACGCTCCCCTACTTCAGCTCCAGAAGCACTGACGCTTCCCTATAATGCTCCAGGGAGCGTTATAATGCTCCCCAGCCCCCTTTGGAGGAGCGTTGCTCATATTGAGAGCGTTGGCGCTTCCCCAAGGCTTACCAAGGAGAGCTACAATGCTCTGATGCCCCTTCTGAGGGAGCGCTCCCTATTCTGGGTCAGTTGTTAGCCTGTTGAGGAGAATAAGGAAATGATATTTCAAGATTAGAAGGCAGTTGTGCTCGAATTCTTGGTTTCATCAAGAGATCCCTGACCTAAGGGGAAGGTTCCTAACTTATTCTAAAGATAACTCAAGAGGTTAAGCTCCTCTTAACCTATATAAACAAGCTCTATTATGGTGGAAAGGGGGGAAGGAAGAATTGAACATATGAAACCTATGATCTTGGAGGAAAATTACAGTCAGCCAAAGGAGAGTGATCAGTGAAGCTGATGTTATCCAGGTTGTGGATCTTTTAGACAAGGGTTAGACGAAGGGGACTTGACAAAGTTGTCGCATTCGCATCTACGATTGTAAGTACTGCTGTCGTTATTGTCATTAATATGACACGCTTGGCCTGTTTCTTTCTAGTTTGTGTCCGATGTTACATGAACTTGTCATTTATTGATAGATCTGTTTTCAAGCTAATGTCAATAGAGTAGGAAGTGGTCGTATCTTGTTTTTTCCACAGAGCTCAGCGAGGAGCAAAGGATTGGAGCGCAACTTGGAGCGTGCAGGGACAAACGTCAATAAAAAGGTACTTTTGTTATCCTTCCTTCTCATGTATTAGTTTAGATAGATTTGAAAGGAAGTCAGTGTCCACGTTAAGCATTTTTCTGTCTAGGGTTAAGGTCAAGCCTTAGAGGTGATCTACCTGTCCGCAAGGAGATTTTCCTACAACAGAAACTGGCGACTCCACTGGGGAGATAGAATCAAATCGAAACCTCTTGTTTGGATTTTTCTCCACATTGACCTTGTTCTATCCCTTGATTGTTTCAGACCTAGTTCACCCCTCTTTGATTAGTTTCATGAGTTGATTGTCTCCTTACCTGACCACACTCAGCATACTTGTCAAGTTCGGATCTCAATTTTTGAATTTTTTTGACATTTCTGGAGCTTTCAGACCCTGGCGCCCCTGTCCTAGTGTTAACAGAGCACCAGCGCTTCTGAAGGCTTTTCACAGAGCGCTATAACGCTCCTTTCCCTTGGAAACAGAGCGCCAACCTCCTTTTGGCCCAAAAACCCTCCAGAAATGCCTTTTTCAGGGTTTGCCTCTGTGTCTCTTCTACTGAGTGATCTTGTGAGTCAATTTTTCTTCCTTTTCAGCCTTGACATCTGTCTTTTTGAAGGATAAATACCTTGTCGATTGGATCTTGTAGCCTTCTTCTCCATTTTCATTGAAGTTTTTCCCTGTTGAGTGAAATTCGAAACCCATGCATTGTTTTTCTCTTCTCATCAGCTGAGCAAAACCCTGGTGAAGGTCATCAAAGGCCTACAGACCTCTTTATCTTAAATTCAGTCGAGGTCATTATTATTCAACTCTTGCTTTTGGGTGTGAAGTTTGTTTTTTTTTCTTTGATTGTTTCTTTTCTTTCACTTTTTGATTTGATTGCTACGAAGGGTGTATTGTTTGTGTGACTTTTTCTTATGCTAGTTTGGTTTTCATTCATATCAAGAAGATAATTAGTAAAGATAAGCATTGTGTTGTATTGATCATCATCCATACGCAAACAATAAAAGATATCTTCATGATTGATTGAGCATATTAGAAGGAATTTAAAAGTTTTGCATTACATCAGGATTTGATTGAGAAAAGAATTGTTTGAAGGCATTCCGTAGTTGTGCTTGTTGGTGAAAGAACTCTCTCTCTCCCTTAGATAGACATTCATCGAAAGAAAATGACTGCTTATCATTTTCGATGCATTCTTTGGGTCTAAGTCATAATTCCATTTGTTTCACTTCCATGCACCCCTTTTGTGTAAAGAACAACCATAAAAATCAACGTTAATTAAAAATCATCTAAAACTTTTTTCTTTGCTAGGATCCTCCACCAACAGTAGAATAGGTGTAGTACTTTGGATTAGGCTGTGAGCATAACTCTCCAAAGTTGTCAAAACAAACATTAACATCCTGAGTTAGGGAGAGTCAAATCCAGTTATCATATAAGTCTGCCTGGGATCCCCCTCTCACACAGGGGTTATGCACGAGGTTGCATTCGGGTAAGCTATGAGGACTAAACCTCCGTGGTTTAACTGATTGTGGTGGTTGGATCGTATTATGGGGATCACTTTGAGGTAAATCCACAATTACTGCATGGAAGCCTCTTATTTGGTTTTGGGCTTGATACCCTGCCCGTACGTTCGGATCGAACTGTCGACTGTTCCCGCCCAGGGGCTGACTGCGAATTGGTAACCTTAGTGGCCATAATATTTAGGTTCTTACACAAGGTGACGGTGAAGGGAAGTCTCAATGTACCTAGAACAGACATTGGTCAAACTCACTCGGGCTCCTTGGAGGGTAACTCCACAATTACTGCGTGGAAGCTTGCACCAAGGCATAAGTCTGTTAAGCAGGTTTCCATTGTAACTGTTCCACCCTATCCCCACCCCTTCTGGACTTGATCACGCAACGTTGGATTTCATCACCAACTAGTACGGTCATCAAAAGAAGGTCCTGTTTGCTTGGTTGTGATTCTTAGTTTTTTTAGCGTGTGTTGTTTCTTTTCGCTAGTTGGCCATAGATTTCTTTCGTTGACTCTTTTCCGCCAACATTGACCCTACACAACGCTCATGGATGCTACAGGGAATTCCTCCAGAAAATATGGAAGGAGACACCCCTTTACCCCCTCATTCTACGGAGCAATCTCCTCAACAGAGTGAGGTTCAAAACACTACAACTTCCCAGGAAGAAGTTCCCATCCCTTTGGATAATTTTAGAATTGTCTCGGAATCCCTGGAAGCTTATCGCATTCCGGAGGGATACGAATGACAAATCCTCCACCTGAATTCCACTGGATAATTCGTTGTCATAAACCCTTCTAACGTTTCGGTCGGGTCTCCTCAAAACCCTTTACCCAATGACCCTTTTTGGACTGAGTACATTGTTCGGAGTCCACCACGCTTGGTGCGAGATCTTTATGGAACAGGAGAAGGTGTCGACGCATCTCTTTCCTACACTGTACCCCCAAATCACTTCACTGGTACTACCACTTTTACAGTCACACCAACCGTTAGTCTGAACATACCACCTGTCGGCCCAAATGTACCATTCGTTGGCCCGAGACCTACTATTCCCCTCCAGACAGCCCATTCGACAATGGTCCCGCACATTTCGACCATCCTTGACGGTAATGCGGTAGTTAATCAAGACCCGATTGGCACACCTGTAACACCAAGACCTAATCTCCCTTTTGGATTTAGGGCACTGAATGCATCCGCTACCACCACTGCCCAAACCACTACTCAAATTGTCCCGAGAAGTTCCATACCTATCCAACAACCCGGAGAGACTGTCCTTGGTGGTCCTAACCCAATTGGCAATACTGATCAATCTTTTACATCTGGCCCTCAAATCCTGGGAACTCTACATCAAGTTGGGGGGCATCCTCCCACCGGAGGACAAATTCCATTCGGGGGGAACCCTCATGCTGGGGGGAAACCTCAAGTCGGAGTCCACCATCAACCACAAGGAAAAAATGTGTCCGCCGCACCCAATCCGTGGAGCTTCCCTTTTCAAGGAAATCCAAATGCCTCCATGGGACAAACTGTGTCTGCTGCATCTAATCCATGGAACGTTCCTTTTTCAAGAAACCCACACTTCCCGGCAGGACAAAATTCGTAGACTCCGCAACAACCTCCTTATGGACAAATTCCCAACCCAACCCATAACCCTCAAAACCCATCCGGTTATCCTCTGCTCACACATGCTTCTCAAAACACCTCAAATCCTGCGTACCTTGGTCAAAACCAACCTCATATGAGAGGGACCACTAGTTATAACTATCCACATAACCCGGTAATGGGCCCCACTGGTGTACCTTTGCCACACCAACATTATCCACAGGTTAACCGATAACTACCTTTTCTGGCTACCCTGGATCTTCCAGACTTGTCTCGGTTAGCGAATGATCCCATCCATCATTCTTCGGTTTGGCCAGCTATTCCAGCAAAACTTCCTTCTGATATCCCAAAATTCGACAGAAAATCTGAAGAAGACCCGAACAACCACGTGATGAATTTCCATTTGTGGTGTTCATCTAACTCCCTCATGGATGATTCTATTCATTTGCGTCTTTTCCAACGGACACTTACGGGTTCCGTAGCAAAATGGTATATTGAATTACCACGCGCATCTTTTTATGATTTCAACTCCCTCGCCATGTCCTTCCTCACACACTTCCAACTTCCCATCTGATACGAGATGGGTACTAAACTATTAACCTCCCTTCGTCAGACAACTTCCATACACATTTTCGATCATATCCATGAATGGAGAAGACGACGAAGGCTAATCAAAGCGATCATCCCTGACCAATTATTAGCAGAATGGTTCATAGAATCATTACTACCCCAGATCGCTCGTGATGTTTCCATGGTGGTGTGGTCACCGAGGAAGAAGCCATCGCCCGAGCTCAGTACTTAGACTTAGTCTCTTCACAATCCGGTAATCTGTATGAGTTGATACCGAATGCCACCTGTGCCACTAACGATCCATCCAAACCATCGACTGCTTCGCACGCAGATGGAGTTATTGGCTCCGTCAAAACTCAATCTACCTCCCAGTCCACTGGAATGATTCAGCGGCCTGCTTCGATGGCTTCTCCCAGTTCGAATACACCCTCTTCTACCCCCCCTCAAACTCAAGTCTCTGATGTGAATGCGGTCTAATCAATCCCTTCACAACAACCTTGGGGCAAGAAGAAAGCGAGAAACAAAACAAAGAAGAACAATAACAACGAACAACCCAAAACCCAACCGCAAACCCCTGCTGCCGGAAAACAACCACAACGAAAACTGAAATTTCCATGTCTCATTTGTGGCGACGATCACTACACTCGAGATTGCCCACATCGCGATGAAGTGGCTAAACTTTTCAAGGGAAATTCACAACCCTTTGTGCTTACTCAGCCTTTTCCACAACAACAATCATTGGTTGCACAAACCCCCACGCCGGGGGGCAGATCCAACCAACCCCATGATGAGGCCTCGACAAGCACACACATTTACATGTTTAACGGGGTTAATCTAACCACTCGTTCTGCGACATACGACATGCCAGTTAAACCTGATAAGCCGAAGACTGCTCACGGTTCTTCACCAGATCCTTTACCATCCTCTGTTAATCCTCCGTCTGTTAGCCCTCCATCCGGGCCACTTCAGATTGAGAAACCCTCTTTTGACTCCATCTTACGCCCTCCTAAGAGCACCATCTGGAAATCCACTTTCAATCCTAATTCACGGGCTGCCCAAAATTACAATATTGTAGAAGATTTGGCCCAAGCCCCGTGTGCCATGTCCGCATTGGAAGTTTTACAAAAATGTCCCAACCAACGTAGGACACTCTTAGCTTCCATTGGCGCTTTCGATCCCGAGTCATCAAACTACATCACATTTAATCTGGACGACCATCAACCGCGACTCTCCCACCAGCTAGCTTTCCAAATCAATGTTGTTGTTCATAATAAACAAATCCATCGAACCATCCTGGATGAGGGAGCCTCTACCTGTGTCATGTCTCTAGCATGTTGGAAAGGTATGAAATCACCTACCCTTAACAAATCCCCCACGATGTTACGTGCCTTCGATGGATGAGGTTTCCATCCTCGCGGATTACTGCAATCCCTCACCGTTCATTTGGGCGAAAAAACTGTTACCATTGATGTCGAGGTGGTCGATGCTCCCCTCGATTACAACCTATTACTCGGAAGAAGTTGGTTCTATGCTATGACTGTCATTGCCTCATCAGTGTTCCGATGTGTACAATTCCCCCATCAAGGAAAAATTGTCACCGTCGATCAACTTGATTTCTGTACACCCGACGCTCGCATCCCTGCCACCAACAACATTCCTTTTTTGGGAGACCACCTAGTTACGTATGAAAGCATTGGTGTTGGATTATTGAAAGATTCTAGCCTCATGGGTACTTTCCCTACACCACTTCCACCTACTGCACACCACATTGCTGCTGTCAACATGATTTCGAATATGCCTTATCAATCCTTGGAATCATCTGATCCTTGGATCGTACCTAGTCCTTTGGAATTCGATGTGCTCGGTGACACTATGCCACTTAGCCCAGCCGAAGCCGCATACGTAGCTATTCAATCTGCCTCTCCCTCTCCCAACGATTCACATTCATTGGCACCTGATGCTTACACGGTGCCCTCGTGGTTGGATTCCCTATCAACTATCGTTGATTACATTTCCCACATTTTTCCTTCGGATGAATCTATTATGGAAATGCTTAGCATTGACGATTTACCCTGGGATGACAACCACCATCGATCCTCTTTTCTTCCGCCTTTGGAAGAAGTGCAAGACATACGATCTGTCTTCCCCCCCAATGTTACCGATGCTCCACAATCCCCTATCCTCACTCAAGATACTTTCTCTGTGGGGAACATGGGTAACATCTCTACTACAATCACAATTGACATTTCAGCCAAAGAAGGTGTCATGGAAAACATTAATCTTGGTGCTCATTGCACGCCCGACGAAGTGGTTTCTTACACCGCTTTGTTCAAAGAATTCCATGATGTCTTCGCTTGGAGCTACGAGGAAATGCCAGGGATTGACCCTTCAATCATCATACATGAAATCAAGACTTACCCTGACGCAAAACCGGTTTGATAGAAACTCCGCCCGGTTCACCCCAAGAAACTGGCAGCTATAAAGGCAGAAGTTGAAAAACTTCTAAAATATGGCTTCATCTACCCCGTCCCTTTGACGGAATGGGTCTCTAACCTCATTCCGGTTTCCAAAAAACAAGGGACCATCCGTGTCTGTGTAGATTATCGTGATCTTAACAAAGCTTGTCCCAAGGACAACTACCCTACACCTTTTATCGATCAGATCATTGATAATTGCGCAGGAAGCATAATCTTCTCTTTCATGGATGGCTTTTTTGGATACAACTAGATTGAAATATTACCTGCTGATCAACATAAGACAGCCTTCATCTTCCCTTGGGGAACTTTCACCTACCAAAAGCTACCTTTTGGCCTTAAAAATGCTGGTGCTACTTTCCAGTGAGCCATGTCGTACGCTTTCCATGACATCAAACATATCGCGGAACCTTACCTCGATGATTTACCCGCCCATTCATACGACCGACCCGATCACATTGGGCACTTGCGGGCAATTTTTCTTCAATGTCGCTTCTATCGTATTCGACTGAACCCACATAAATGCATTTTCGCTATCAAATCCGGCCGACTCCTCGGTTTCATCGTCTCTAAAGATAGGATCAGGGTGGATCCCTTGAATATCAAGGCCATCCTAGCCTTACCCCCACCCACCAACTTAACCCAACTTCAAAGTTTGTAAGGCAAAGCAAACTTTCTTCGTCGTTTCATCTGCAATTACGCCGAGATCACTAAAGGATTTATGCGGCTACTACAAAAGAACATCCCTTTCATCTGGGATGACACTGCCCAACGGTCATTCGACGCTCTCAAGCATGCTTTGACCCACGCTCCTTTGTTACATCCTCCTGAATATACAAAGGATTATATCCTTTACTTGGCCGCTTCTACTTCCACCATTGCGATGGTGCTAGTTCAAGAGGACTCTAATGGCGAAGAAAACGTGATTTATTATCTGAGCAAGAGTCTATCCAGACCCGAACTCAGATATTCACATGTTGAGAAACTGGTTATGGAAGCCGTCATTGTTGTCCAAAGATTCCACCACTACATCCTATTACGCACCACCACGGTAATCGCAGACTCTAACCCCATGTACCACGTCTTGACGCGTCAATTACTTGGGGGAAAATATTCGAAATGGATCATTATTCTTCAAGAATTTGATCTCGAGTTTACAAAGGCTAAAGCCAAAAAATCCCTGGTGTTTGTCGAGCTCATCTGTGCTCTCCCTTGTGCCAATGAAAACATTGAACCTATAGATTCTCTCCTCGACGAATCTCTCTTCCTCATCAGCACTTCTAACCCTTGGTACGGAGATATTCTCCTCTACCTCCAAACTCAACGTTTTTAGCCCAACATCTCTCGCGAAGAGCGTCGACGCATCCGTCACCACTCTCGCCGTTATCTTATCCTCGGCGACACTTTATATCTCCGGGGTATTGACACCATTCTTTGGCGATGTCTGATTCACGAAGAGGTTGAACGTGTTTTGAATGATGGCCACCTTGGCGCTTGTGGCGGTCACCTTTTCGGGATGGCCACAGCCCAAAAAATCCTACGTGCCGGCTACTTTTGGCCCTCGATTTTCACAGATTGCATCGAGGCCGTCAAAAAATGCCCACCTTGCCAAATCTTCAACAAGAAGGCACGCACCCACCCTACTGCGCTGCACCCCATTATTGCCATCGACCCCTTTTCAAAATGGGGTATCAATTTCATGCAGTGTAGGCCTACCTCAGCCGGGGGTCACAGTTACATCATCGTCGCCGTCGACTATTTCACAAAATGGGCTGAGGCTATGCCTACCTTCCTGAACGATGGTCGTACTGCAGCTCTATTCCTCTTCAACCACATCATTACTCGTTTTGGTATACCACATGCCATTGTCACCGACCATGGTGCACACTTCAAAAACCAGATGATGAGCGAGTTACACATCAAATTGGGTTTTCGCCATGAAAAATCATCCCCTTACTACCCTCAAGCAAATGGACAAGTTGAGGTGATAAAAAAAGTCCTAAAAACCATGATCCAAAGCATGGTAGGGGAAAATAAGACATCGTGGCATTTACAACTGTTTTCCGCTCTCTGGGCCTATCGCACGTCTGTGAAAACCTCAACTGGATTCACTCCTTTCCAGTTGGTCTATGGAATTGAGGCCGTCCTACCAATCGAGTGTGAAATTCCATCACTCAAATTGAAAGTAGAACTCCTGCCCCATACTTCTGCGGAAGAAGAACAATTATTGTATCTATCCAAGTTGGACGAAACACGTCGTGATGTTTCTCTCGTTAATGAGGCACATCAGAAATGAATTAAGAGTCAATAGGACAAATCCGTCCAACCTCGAGCCTTCGCAGAAGGAGACTTAGTCCTCGTTTACGACCAAGCACACGATAAATTGGGAACAGGAAAGTTAGAACCTATGTGGCACGATCCTTACATCGTGAAGTGTTTTTTACATAGAGGTGCTTATGAACTATTAGACTATGATGGAATTTCCCTGGGAGAGCCCCGAAACGGGCTTTACCTTAAAAAGTACTATGCCTAGATCACCTAGCATCTGTACTTTGTACATTATTGTATTTTTAGTTTGATGTGTCTTTTTTTTCGCATGCTTGAGTCTTTACCGTTGCCACTCATGACTGTGCCTGTGTTTTCATGCGCAGATGACGTCTTCCTTTCCTATCTTTTTTGGGTTCATGGATGGCGCCAGCTGACATACCCGGAACATTGCTTCGGCAACATGGGTTATTTATCAGTTCGACAAGGTGGTGAGCTCAGGAGGCATCTGTTTAGGGCCAGCAACCAACAATATGGCAGAATACCATGGTGTCATTGGACTGCTAACCCAAGCCTCCTCCCTAGGTATCTCTCGTATCATTATTTACTTAGACTCCCAACTTGTGGTTTACCAACTCAACCGCATCTACGCTAGCTGTAGTCCTATCCTGCTACGTCTACACTTGCAAGTTCGTCCTCTTGAATGAATGTTTGATTACATTGAATATAGACACATCCCAAGAGAACTTAATAGTGTTTCAGATTCATTAGCTAATTATATCATGGATCGGTATTTAGCCCACAGATAAGATTCAAGGAAAGCAAAAACTGTACATTACATGTAAATTAAAACACA
>ML788997.1:584054-597600 GCA_009831015.1 Picea engelmannii
GTTACGCTGCCGGAATTGTGACTTGACTGATTACTTGTGGGGAGTTGGGATTTCTCATCTCGGATAGGAGTGGTAGCTCGGCCTTGCGAGGCGAGCTGGGAGCTAGACATACCATATGGATAGTGTGTGGCCCCTTTGTGGCTCGGGGGGCTAAGGGGGAAGTAGAGTACCCCTAGCGATTGGTTGGGAGGTACCGGTGTAGTCTCGACGGTCGGTGAGCAAGAGCGGCACGGAGCAGGAGAGGAACGGAGCGCGCGGTCATCATTCAAGGCAGGAGTTAAGGAAACAATATGTTTTTCATTTGTATGATAGAAGGTATTAGGACCTTAGCCCTCTCTTATTGTTATCAACATTTTTGTATTGGCATTGTGAGATGAAAAATACTTATTTTCAATCTACTTGGGTTCTGGTTGGATTAATTGGTTTTCTTGCCTTGCTCTTCGGCGATTGTAATTGTGTGACAGTTATAAAAGTATTTCTTCTTACTCTGTTGTTGCATGTCGGTTTTAGATAAAATAATTTTATGATCTCGGCATTGCCGACCTTCCTTGGATCTGTGCGATCTCCTGCTATGCCTTGCGTTTTTGTTGTCGACGTTTTTTTACTTGAGAGATAAATCTAACTCTGCATTTTATTCTGTTGTATATCACTGCGATTTGTGGAGGATACCCACACGATTTTTGACCACTTAATACTTTGTTTTACCTACCGTTTCCTACGTTATGACTGTGTTGGTATCACTGTGGGCATATTATATATTACAGGGGCGTTTTTATATTGTAGTGGGCATTTTTTTTTATAAATGGGGGCGTTTATATCACGGTGGGCATATTATATATTACAAGGGCATTTTTATATTGCAGTGGGCGTTTTTTTTATATGAATGGGGGCGTTTTATATCACTGTGGCTGTATTATATATTACAGGGGCGTTTTTATATTTCAGTGGGTGTTTTTAATATTAATGGGGCGTTTATACCACTGTGGGATTATTATATATTACAGGGGCGTTTTTATATTGTAGTGTGCATTTTTTTTTTATATTAATGGGGGCATTTTATATCATTGTGGTTGCATTATATATTACAGGGGAGTTTTTATATTTCAGTGGGCATTTTTAATATTAATGGGGGCGTTTTATTTCACTGTGGTTGTATTATATATTACAGGGGCATTTTTATATTTCAGTGGGCGTTTTTAATATTAAGGGGGGCGTTTTATATCACTATGGCTGTATTATCTATTACAAGGGCGTTTTTATATTGCAGTGGGAGTTTTAATATTAATGGGGCCGTTTTATATCACTGTGGGTGTATTATATATGACAGTGGGCGTTTTTATATATTACGTGTCTTGATCTTGCTATACATGAGGTATTTTCCATGCCAAACGAAAAAGTGATTGCACCTTTTGATGTCTGACATCCTGAGCCAGAATCCTATTACCTCCCTTTACATCTTGAATACGTTTCTGATCGAGTAACCCTCTCCCACTGCTTAAATTATCAGCTTTTAGATGTTGTTGTTGTTTTGGCATGTAAATTTTCATAAAGATGGTGTTCCACTATTATGTTTCTTGAAGATCGTATGGATTTTGTTTTATATGATGTTATTTATCTTTTCAGTGAGCGTTGACTTGTATTTAGTTGTCTTAAATTACAATTATCTCCATACCAACTAAAATTTCAATGGATATATAGATGTGTCGTTAAATTATGTAAGTAATTGGTTTAGTTCATTTTGGGCTATAAACATTAACATCTTAATGACAACAAAAACTTCTCAAGAACATTATATAATTCAACTTCAGTTAGTGATAAGATAGACCCTTAGGAGTTTCTTTATTTCAAGATAGATGTGCACATTGTGTTGTACTTATCTTATGGATTAATTTAGACTAGTCCTTAGTGTTAGTAATGACCTATCTAATATGGATAATACTAGATTAGTGAATTGGATTGTGTTTATGGACGGTTATTTACCCTAAAGAGTGTATAGTGGAGAAATCTAGAGTTAATTATAATAATGGTTGTCGTTGATTAAAGACAAGTTTTAAAAGGGGGAAAGGTGGTTATATAATGTTGTCTTGGTTTCTATTGTTATAAAAGGAATAGTTCTATTTTCCTTTCCTTAGAATCTGGTTACTTTATATATTCTATTGAATGTAATGTAATGTGATGATATGTTAATGGAATGTAATACATGTTCAGGTAATGTAATGTTAATGTAAATGGAATGTTATTGGTTTATGTTAATACCATTATTTATAGGATGCTAACTTCCAGTTCTATCATTGTTCATGATAATGTTAGTGTAGTGTGATCTTTTAAATATATATTTTTTCATTAGGGTAATGTTAAGGATGGTATCTTTTATATTTTAGTTATTATAGTTTAGACACTTCAGTTGCAATCTTTCACAGATAATATAAAAATAAATAAATAAATAAATAAATAAAGAGGNATGTGGTTATCATGTATGGAAAGGGGTATTGTGGATTTACGGTTCTTTGATAGCACATAGATGCATTGAAATTGGAATTTCACAGGGTTAGCGTGATATAAGATGTGTGTGATGTTTAAATCTTACTTATGGTTAGTAGGTGTTATCCTTGTAATTAGTTTTAATGGATGTATAATGCAGCCCTTACTCCCTTATTTCTTTAATGGATTTTTGGTATTTAATTCCCAATTTTTCACTTAAGTGAAATGGCTCATTTCCTCAAAATGCATAGCAAGCTACCTAGGAGTTGAAATGATTACATGAGTGGAATCGTCGTTACATGATGCCTGACTTAAATGATATTGACCTTAACAAGTTACTAAACGTATTTAGAAGAGTCCTATGACCTTTCAATTGAAGTTGTGCCCATGTGGTTCTGTCTTTTCTTCATCAGTTTCCTATTGCTCAATTGGCTTTTGTTTTATTGCGTATTGGGTTTTTCTGTGTTGCCCTTGATTCTGGTGAGCACCCTTATCTGATGGGTTCCTTCTGTAGGGTGATTTTATTGGATTGGCTTTGGGTTGGGCTGTTAAATTTAGGGTTAATAAAGTTTTTGTTTATTTCTATGTCGACGTTTAGGGTTGGGTTAATTTCAGGGTTAGTTCTATAATTGGAATTGTCCAAACTCACAATTGTATGATATTAGACTCTTCGATCTGATAAAGCTAGTCGCTCTGTATATAAGTCTGTGTGTGTGATTATTTTCTGTGTAAAGAATCCAGTGTCGTATCAAGAGTCTCAGGCCCTTTAAAGGCAGGGTTTCCACTCTTGCGACACACCTCTAAGGTTGTATCAATATTCGTGGGCTCTTTAAAGGCAGAGTTCCCACCACTGCAACCTCCTGACAGAGATTACTAGTTTATGCCTGAGCAGTCAGCCAGGAGCCTATCTGACATTCTCTCTCTCCAGAGTAGAGAACTAAGATTAAACACCCTGATTTCCTGTGCAGAAATAGTAAAATCTACTACTATGGATTCTTCCATCTATGTTCGTACTATACATAACACAGTATGTCGTTTAATGCTTGCAGTTACTTGTTGTGCGCCTTATGTCTATGGTCGTTTAATGCTTGCAGTTACTTGTTGTGTGCCTTATGTCTTCTTGTTGTGATCATCGTGGTTGCATCTTGTTAGTCGTCACATGGCGAAGTAGAGTCAAATATGTTTGTTTCACTTGTACATGCACACACTTGTTAAAAACACAAAAAAAAATAAAAAAAAATTCCACTGGTTATATGAGGTTTGTAGTCATGACGAATAGGAGGTTCGTTACAGTTACCTCTAAATGCATGTCACCTATCTTTTCTCTACATCCATTGAAGGTCAATGCAAACTCTTGGGAAATTCCAAGATTGAAACCCTTAAAATTTTCGATGAACGAATGCCAATCGTTCCTTTCTAAATCATCCCTGGTGTTATCATATGATAGCAAGGTTTGGATGCCATTGGGATCAATCCTTGCCACTGGATCCATGGTGAAAAGAAGGGAATAAACACAGAACTCACAGGTAGGTTTTGATAAAAGGCCACAGAACCATGACCCCGAGCCTCAACAAAACAATGCTATGACATTTCAAACGGTAGGCAGAGGCATTAATCACCATGCATGGGAACGAAATTGTGAAGCCTAAGACCACGTAGAAGAGTAATGGCATGTTGTACTCCGTATGCCACCTTGGCATTGGGTACATATTAGGATCAGAGCACTTTGAAAACGATAGTATGCACATTCATAGATTAATCACAAAGGTAAGTGTATCGAAAAAAAATTGAATAATTTCAAAATTTCATAAATCAAAACTCATCAAAATCAATCGAATATTAATGAATGGAGGTCTTTCAATTAAGCAACCAAGGCATGTTTAGAACCAAGGGGTCATAAACAAGGAGAACAATAATGTTCATAGGAAAAATATGATAACTCTATAATAAACCACATGAACAGTCTTCCTTTAATCACAAATCAAAACAAAATGTCAATTCCAACTGCGAGTTTTCATGCTTATAGTCATGAAAACAAAAATCGAAAAGAAGATATATAAAAAGTGACAAGTGATAAGTGTCATTTAGTGAGAATGCTCATGACAGGTAATGAAAATTTAGAGACCCTGTGTAGGCAACTTACAAACAATAGAAATTATATTATTGCTGCCAACAATGGCGACACGCTGGGAGAAGCAGTTATCTCTACCAAATGACGAGTTCAGATTAGGATAATCATAAAAAACTTTGAATAAAAAATAACTGAAAATCTATCTGAACATCGTAAATAATTATAATTCATTCTAGTTTCAAACAATTGTTATTTTTAAAGAGACGAAAATTGACAACAATCTTAACAGAAGAGAGTCACGATATTAAAGTTAAAATATTCAATACTGTTGACAGGGCCACTGCTTCCAGTAGGCATCCATAGCCTCGACAAGGATGTCAATTAACCCACTCCGATATATGTATCCTGTCAAGAAGTTCTAGATCAAAACGAAGGACTTTTAAGGTCAAAACAGAATCCATATGTGAGAATTTTCTTATACCTGACATTGCTTCGCTGCCAGCAGGCCTGTTCAGTACCCCGACGAAGTTATCTTGGCGTCATGCATGCATTTACCCACTGCCAACAGACCTGTTCAGTATCCCGGCGGGTTTACAAGCACTTCCCACAACTCTCTGAAAATTTATTTATTTATTTAAAGATACTTAATAGAGCAGGGTGACACTGAAAATTCTAGTTTTTTAACACATCTTTGAAAAAATTTCTTAGTTGTCCTTCATCAAGATTTAGAAATAGTCTGTTAATAAAACCGACTTTCAAGAGCAGGGAGACATCTCTTTGTTCTCTTAAGGAACAGGGACAACGTAAAAATAATTTCTATGGATGATCGTGAATACCTTCAGTTGCAGATTGAAATCAAGAAACACTTTTCAAACAACAAGTTATCTTCAATATGGTTGCAAACTCAGAGAAATAGCAGAATTGATGTTCAAACAACTTTCAGCAGTCATTTTCAAGTGGATTTTTTTTTTTTACTTCTGTCCGAACTAACCCATGATGCAGGCATAAAAGAAAGACCGATAAGAATAAAGGAAAAATAAAAAATAAAAAACAGCAAAGAAAAATAGATAGCAAACAAAATAGAAAATATTTACACAATGTACATGGGAGCGTGATCAGGAAAAGTACCTTTTTAGAGCTTGGCCTTTCACCGGAAAGGTGTCTGGATGTCCCTCTAAGTTCTGTAATCGGAAGGAACTGGGACCCAATTTCTCAGCAATTAAAAATGGTCCCAACCACAAGTTCTAAAACTTAGTATGCTCTCCTTTTCCCTCATGAGGTTTGTCCCATTTTAGGACAAGGTCACCTACCTCAAAATTTCTTTCAGAGGAAGAATTGGAATCAAACCAGTTTTTAACAATGATTTGATGTTGATCCAATTTCTGTTTTTCTTGAGCCCTCACTTATTCTAACTTTAACAAAGCATTAATTCGACTCTCTAAAGGAGGACAGTCTTCTTCCTGTACCTTCTGCGATAACTGCAGAGATGGAAGAAGGACATGTGGTAGAAGAATCGCTTCCCTGTCGTAAATGACGAAGAAGGGTGAGTTACCCACAATAGTTTTAGGAGTTACTCTATCAGCCCAGATTGCATTTAACAGTGTGTTATGCCAATTTTTATGGCTTTCGGAGACCATTCTCTTGATAATTTTGATCAGATTTTTATTAGTTGATTCTGCCAAACCATTGCCTTGGGGGTAATATCTAGTAGATTACTTTAATTTAATTCCTTTTTCTAGAGCGAAATCACTCATTTCAAGGGATGAAAATAAGAAGCATTGTCAAACACTAGGAATTTAGGGATACCAAAACGAGTAATAATATTTGAATTCAAGAAGGATATTACCTGGCTAGTATTTACAGCTTTTAATGGGGTAGCCTCGAACCACCTGGTGAAGTAATATATGGTTGTTATGATATATTTATGCTGCTGTGAGGATGGCGGATTGATTGGGCCTATAATATCCAGACCCCACTGCTGAAAAGGGGAGTCTACCGAAACTGGTTGCAAAGGGAAAGCTAGTTTCTGTATCCGTCCAGATGCTTTTTGACAAATCACACACTTGCAACATAAAGCATGAGCATATTTAAAAAGGGTAGGCCAGTAATAACCTTCTCTTAATACTTTATGGGCAGTGGTGTCCCCACCGAAATGCCCGCATGCTTCTCCTGCATGTAATTCCAATAAGACTTTTTCTGCTTCATCTTTCTCAAGACAGTGCATTAGTACTCCATCAAAATTTTGACGAAACAAAATACTATTAATCAGCTGAAAACAAGCATATTTTAATCTTAATTCTCTCCTTTTTGTGGAATCAAGGTGACAGGGAGTTGATCCATGTATAAGACAAAATTTTATGTCATCGTACCAGGGACTAACAGGGTTTTGTGCACAGTAAATTTGATTTCGATAGTGTTGTCCTAGATTTAACATATCAGTTTCTTCTTGTTGTCCTACAGCTGAATCGACAACCAACTTGCATAAACCTTGGCCTCTTACTATTTATGCTGGGGTGATTTCTACATCATATTCTTGTAAGGATGTGACCCAGTTTACCCTTTTTTCACCTAGTTCTTTCTATACTAACAGATTTCTGGTAGGCGGGTAAGGGATAATGATTTTCGTTCTAGATTTCAACAGATAAGATCGGAAGTTCTTTACTTCTTCGGAAATAGCATAGGCTTGTTGATATACTGTTGGGTAATTAATTTATTCCCCCTTGAAGGCTGAGCTCATAAAGGTGATTGGGACCTCATTGTTTTCAGCGTTCTTTTGAGTTAGGACGACAATGTAGGAGCGGTCAGAGGAAAATGTGTAGAGGGTGAAGTCTTGGGAAAAGTCGGGGATCATTAGAGAAGGAGCGTCTATTATGGCCTTTTTTATTGAATAAAAAGCCTAGCTTTCTAAAGGTCCCCAATGGTACTGTACATCCTTTTTTATTAGGTTTTGTAATGGTGTCACCATTTCTGAAAAGATGGGGACGAATCTCCTAACAAATTTTATCTGACCTAAGAAAGATTGCATGGACTTTTTTGACGAGGGAGCGAGCAGTTTCAAAATGACTTGAGTTCTTTCAGGGTCGATAATCATCCCTTCACTCGATACAATGAATCCAAGGAGTTTACATTGTTCTACAGTGAAGATATATTTTTTAGGATTCAAAGAAATGTCATACTTGCGACATCGTTGTAGAACAGATCTTAAATGAGCTAGATGATCTCCTTTATTTTTTGAGAAAAGAGTGACATCATCTAGGTAAACTACTACAGATTGATTGATTAAGCCTTGGAAAGCGATGTCCATCGCTCTCTGGAAAGTGGAACCAGCGTTTATGAGTCCAAAGGGCATCTTTATATAAGCGTAGGTGCCCCATGGAGTGCGGAAGGTGGTTTTGAGTTGGTCTGGAGGAGACATAAGGACTTGGTTATACCCTGAAAAACCATCCAACAAGGATAATCTTTCAGAACCAAACACCTGTTGAAGGATCTATTCCATGGGAGGGACAGGGTAGTTGTCTTTATCAGACGTTC
The DNA here is from genome assembly GCA_009831015.1 of Picea engelmannii. NCBI lineage: Eukaryota > Viridiplantae > Streptophyta > Pinopsida > Pinales > Pinaceae > Picea > Picea engelmannii. Next base: position 592,138 of record ML788997.1, read on the forward strand.
AGTTAATATTTCGGAAATCGACACATAGTCAGGTTTCACCACTCTTCTTTCTGACAGGGACACGATTAGAGACCCGTTGTGTGTGTCTGACTGGGATAATTATCTTAGCGTTTAGGATTTTGTTTAATTCTTTTTTGACTGTTGGTTTGAGTTTTGGGTGCATTTTCCTTAACTTTTGTTGAAAAGGTTGGGTTTGGGGTTTCATGGGAATAACGTGTTGTATGATGTTAGGATCAAAGGTTTTTAGGTCATCATACGTCCAATAAAAAACATATTTGAATTCCTTAAACAACTTAATAAATGATACTTTTTCTTGCTCAGAACATCCCAACCCTAAATTAATGCACTGTGGATTGTCATTAGTTCCCAAATTTACTTTTTCATGCGTCAAGGAGGAACTATTTGTTTTACAGTTCACAGATTTTCTGAACTTGTCTTGAAGATCATAAATTTTTTCTAATCTAACAACAGATTTCGGGATAGAGTCTGCCATGTCTGATGAAAATTCTGGAGATCTCAGATCTGGTATTACCGTAAAGTCATGAAGATTTTCATCATGGGTACCTTCATCGATCACCGCACCATGGAAAGTTTCTTCCATATGAAAAAAACTTATAATTTGTTGATCGTCATCGAAGACTCTCCAATTCTTGATATTTTCTGGGACGGATGGTCTGAACAACAGTTCAATGGAAAATGCATTCGTAGATAAGCCTTCTGCAGGAAAAAATTTTGAAGCGACGTTAGCTAACAAATCGGCTTCTGAATTATTCAATCTAGGAATAGAATTTATGTTAAATGCAAAAAACTTGTTCATCATATTCCATACCTCAGTTTGATAGCTTTTAAGGTGCAGAGATAAACAGTTGATAGAATTTTTTACATGTCTAACCACGATTTCTGAATCACCAAAGATAGTCAAATTTTGAATGTTCAGGTCTCATGCTTTTCTGAGGCCTTGCAGGAGTGCCTCATATTCGGTTTTATTGTTTGTACATTCGAATTCTAACTGGCAAGAAATCAGAGCCTTTTTACCTACTGGATTGATGAGAACGCACCCTGCACCAACTCCTTCTTTAGATTTTGACCCATCAAAGTAAAGAGACCATATTTGATTTTCATTGGTTTCATGTGACCACTGAGAGGAAGTTATTGGCTGTGTATATGTCAAAATTTCAGACTATTGTTCTGGGTCAGTGATGGTAGAAGTTTTGGCCATGAAATTTCTGAAAAAAGTTTCCATACCTTGTATTTCCGGTGAATTGGTAGAAGGAGTGAATGGTTCATTGGGATCATTTAAATCAGTCACCGTGAACTTCAGATAACGTTCATGATTTACCTTAATTCTGTTGGGCTTTCCATTCTCAGGTAGCCACAACTGAGACCAATCCGTCGCAAAATAACCGTGTAATTGTTCTGACCAGTCTCTACTTAAAAACAAACCATAAACTTATGGGATATCTACAACAATGATATCAATCATTTGATGAACTTTAGGATTAGACGACAATCTTATAAGCACATTCTTTAATTCGCCTATCACTTTAACACTAGTTCGATCAAGCTGTATAATTTTCAAGCTGGATGGTTGAAATTTGGCATTAATATTTTGACAAACAAACCAAGGCATTACGTTAGATGACGCACCTAAATATACCATATAGTTATGTACATTCCTATTGAAAATTTCAAAAGTCAACAAAAATGGAGGAACATTTCTGCGAGTACTAACAGTAAAAGTTTGTTGTTTTTTAATTGCAGCCTCTGAAACTGGTTTATCTACATTTGTTACATTATTTATATGATGGTCTCCTTTATCATGAGGCTCGGATGTAGTTTTGGCGGAGGCCTTCTGAAAAATTTCGGAGCTGTTTCGAACACCTTTGTTGTTGTTCGGATTGTTCTCTGCAATATTCTGCAACATTTTTTGCAGAAGAAAAGGGAATTTTAATCATTTGTAAACAAAAATGTTATCCCTAAGTTTTTTTAGATCTTCAATCAAATCATAATCTAAAATTGGGTTTACTAGTATTGTAAGGATGCACTATTTCGAAATTAGCTTGAAAAATGCTATCCGAAAAATATCCAAAAATATTCGGAGAGGATTCATCTTCTTCTACCGTCTCTTGTTCAGTTACTTCTTTAGGAATCTTAGGAGGGATCAAGTTATCGTGTGCTTCTAGGATCGTTTGAATAGCGAATTGCAGGCTTTCTAGATTTAGGCCTTCAGTATTTGAATTAGGTTGGCTGGTGGCAAAAGGCTTCCTAAAAGGGGGTTTGTAAGGCCCTTTACTCAAATAAGCTTCTTCAACCGACCTTTTCAAATCTATAACTTGGTTGGATAGTTTTTGAATGACTTTCTATAAGTTTTCTAAATCTGAATTCTCAGGTTGAGCTTTGTTTTGGGAAGGTCTAGGCAGGATTTTGATTTTCTTTTTGGAAGATGAACTAGTCTCTATCTCGTTGTTAATAGTGTCTTTTAAACTGAGAATGTCTCTCTCGATCTGACTGGCCTCTTTGAAGGCTTCTAACAATGTGGATTTCTTAGATCTCTTTACCCAAATGGATATGTTTTGATGTAATGCTTTCATGTAGTATGCGATTATAAGATTCTCGGCAGACATCGAATCCGTAGGGATTCGGTTCTTTAGTGTCAAGAACCTTTGATTAAATTCTTTGATATTTTCTTTGGGGTTCATTTTTAGACTAGAAAGCTCCATGACTAGAACTTCAGGAGACTTGTCATCTCCGAAATTCTCAAGGAAACAGGATTCAAATTTCTCCCATGACACGATGGTGTGGGGCTGTTGGGAAAAGTACCAGGTAGAGGCATTGCCTTCAAAGGTGTAGGGAAAACATCTACAGAATACATATTTGTGCTCAACACTACAAAGTCTAATTGCTAGCATAAACTTTTTGATGTGATCTTCAGTGATCTATTTGGAGTCCGGGTCAAATTTAGGGAGCCATTTCTCCAGGTGTTTGGGTAAAGGATGTTGAGGCCCACGTATGGCCATTGCGTCTTGGTCAAGCCAGGGTCTGGCAGGATTGTTCGGATTGTCCATAGGTGTGGGTGGTGTCGAAGTCTGGGATGAAGAACTGCCTTCATCATAGGATTCTTCTCCAGAAGAAGAAGGATATGAAGGAGGTGGTGATGGTGGGATACCAGATCCTCCTCCTGCAGGAGTGAGGATTGGATCTGTAGGGTTTACGGTAAGGTCAGTACCTCCAAGTTTTTCTCTGATATCAGAGAAGTCTAATGGTTGATTCAAAGGTCGGTTTGGTTGTCTTATCTAGGCTAAGGCACTGTGCATTCTTATGAGAGATTGACGAACAATCTCTTGTATATCACCACCCGAAGGATTTGGAGTTACTGGTTCAACCGTGATCCGTAGATCGTTGTTTGATGTGGTTGTTGTTTGAGGGACAATGTTGTCATCTAAATGACTTCTAGTTACTATAGGTGAGTGGGTAGGTGGGGTAGTAGTCTTACGACCTCCTCGTGCCATTAATAGTTTTCAAGCCCTCCTTCTAGCGCCATTTGTTGACGGGCGAAATTGACCGCTCGTCAACTGGAGGAGTCAATCCAGTCTGGGGTTGTCCAATTAACCCAAGCTGTTTGGATTAATCCACTCCGATGGGTTTAGCAGCTCCGTTGGCCGATCTAAGTCCTAAAGAAAGCGAAAAAAAAAACTAAAGGAAAGCAATAACTTAATGAATAACACTTGCTGAAAAATATATATACATCTAATATATATCTACAACTTAGCTAATTAATATTTATGAAATAATTCTACTTATCATATGCACAATATATATATAAAGAATTCTATTTCTAATATATATAATATGTACAAAATACGAATTTTAATCTAAATCCGCAAAAATCGAATGTAGTTTGATTTTTTAAACAACAGTAAAGCTATTATCTAATCTTTTTCATTTGTTTTCTTATAATGTTTATATAAAATAAATCGAATATCAAACTGTCTAATTAAACAAAAGAAATAATAGATGGTAAAAAGTGTTTTTACTACAAGGAACTTCTATATCTATCATACTAATGAAATTAAATAACAGGCTGACATGTTATTGCATCAAATATCTGTTCAATGTGTAGCATCCAGTCACCTTGTCTGACGAGGTAAACCTGCAGCAGATCCTACAATTGCTTCTAATAAATGTGAAGCAGTGATGATGGAATTCTAAGGATAGAACATATAAGAGATACGATCACAACAATATCATAATTTTACAAGAAACCACATTAAGAAAAACCTTGATGTGAGAACTTGCGTATAAACGTTCAATCAAAGATAAAGATAAATCTCTTAATTCAAGTTTGAACGAATGATTACTATGTGTTAAATCTGGAACATGAAACATGGATAATATATAAACTTTTATCATACCAGCTTGTAGTAAACCATGATAGCGAAAGCAATCATAATCTATCTACAAATTGAAACAAACATGACTTGAATAAAACCACAATACAAAAAATCTAAAGCTGTGACGAGTATTATATTTCATTCAAGCCTATAAATGAAAAATCCATAGTCTTTCCCCAAGAAGAGATGATGCCATGTTTACAAAATAACATGCTTATATAGGTTCCAGGGAACAAAAATGTTTCATGTTGATAATAACAAATCTGTTCGAAAAATATGGGGGATGCAACCACCCTGATTTCACTGAATAAAAATACCAACAGCCTAATCTATTTACTAAAAACTCAAAGATCATATGGCTGGGAGATCTCAACAGTGCCTCATATCTCCTTGGAAATCATGGGTTCCTAAAATAAAATGAAAATGGGAAGATTTTAAATGTGTTTTCAATTGTTAAATCAAGCAATTCAAAATTTTCTAACTGGCTACAAAATCTTACGATTCTGTAGCTAGTTATAATTACAATTACAATCATATTTTATTCAACAAACAAAACAAAATAATATTTATAAGAAAGCTAATTTATTCAAACAAATTGTATATCCTAAATTGATAGTGACAAAATCATGCTAAACTTCAAAAAGATCGTACCTCAAATCATGGGACTAAAACATATCAAGCAATCTTGGAGTTTACGATTGTTGTTGTTGCCTCTACATTCTTAAAAATGACAGATCTTGTAGTTTTTAGGCCTTTCTCCTTTGCTTGAGTTATGGATTGGAGTCTACTGTTCTCGTTGGTCAATAAATCCACTTGGTCTTTTAAATATTTAAGCCGAGACTGTAGCAAAGGCACATCCATATAATACCTGTCGATCCAGGATTGACATTCATCACACTGTGGTTGTAGGGACTGTGCATTGGCACTGGTAATGGCCGAAGTGTCCTCAGACACACAATTTTATTAATAGGAAAAGAAATTACATAGGAGACATTGCAAGAGTTTACATCACAACTCTCAATACTCTTGCAATGAGCAATATATAGGCTAAAAGTCCTAACAAACTCAAGAT
>ML788997.1:608300-630207 GCA_009831015.1 Picea engelmannii
ACAATTTTGGTTGTCAAGTAGTCCCCCAGGAACACATCTGCTCCTTCATATTGTTCATATTCACAAAACCATTCCCTATGTGGTGTCATATGATAGGATGCTCCTGAGTCAATCAACCAAATATATTGTTCTGAGTGTGTATTGGTCGATGCAAGGTACATATCACCTCCCTTGTCTGGAGTCATCTTTCTCTCAGTCAACTGCTTCTCATCGGATCCTATATTGAATTCCATTTCCTTCAAATTGTATTCCTTTTTGCAATTACCATCTTTACTGCATTTCCAACATATTCTCGTCAACTGAACATGGGATTTATATCTACCCTTCGACTTATAATTTCTATTGGATACTTTTCCTTTATCTTTGTCAATCAGTCAACCTCTCACCACTAATGCATCTTTGGTTGATCCTTCCATGTTATTTCTTCTCATTTCTTATGACAACAGAGAAGAAAACACGTCCTCTAGCACTATTGTGGTTCTATTACTCCCAATAGACACAAATAAGTTATCCCAAGAGTCTGGAAAATAACATAATGGGTTGATACACATCTCCTCCTTAGTGATCTTAATATCCACAGACAATAACTGAATTAACACGGTATTAAATGCATTTAAATTCTCAGTGACCGAAATTCCCTCACTCATCATCAGAAAATATAGTTTCTTTATAAGAAACAACTTATTTACCATGGATTTTGAATGGTACAATCTTCCCAACTTGTCCCACAATTTCTTGTCCAAATATTCACCCGATACATTTAGCAGTATTGAATTTGCAATACAAAGTCAAATTGTATTCCTTACCCTTCTCTTGATTTTCTCCCATTCTTTTGTCAATGTACCTGTAGTCATGGTACTTGGACAGACTGATGTCCATTTTTCTCAATCTACAAGAACATATTCAATTTTAAGCTTCCAAATCTCAAAATTCTAGCCATTAAAGTTTTTAATCTCTATTCTTGAGTTTCTTTCCCTTCTTTAACACAATATTTAAATATTTATGACTTACGACTCTTACTGAACCTAGGGTTTAGCTCATATCCAATGTTGTTAAACCAAGATATGATACCACATGTTATTAAATGAAGATATGATGCCACATGTTAGGAAATGAGGAACACTTACACGCTAAACCTATCATAAGAGAGGAAGAAATATTTAAACAAGAAAGTAAATGAAAAATAAAACACATAGTACACAGATATTTTACCCTAGAAACCCAAATCGGGAAAACCAACATTCCTTGAGCATTTTTCTCTCTTGTTGTATTATTCATTCAAAACAGAAGGTTACATGCCTAATATTGGCCCACACCTAAGACACAGTCGATATCATACTTTCTTTATTTACACAAGAACAACCCTATAGCTAATTCGGCTTAAATCTGCATGATCAATAACCTCTACGATTATTGATTGGCGATTAGCCATTCATTAATTATATTTTACTAAATTACAACACACCTTATTTATAGGATTTATAGTAGGAAAAACCCTAAATAAAAGGCACCCAAAGACGGTTACAGATCCACATAGATCATTGGCTAAAAATTCCATGAATCTTGGGATTCTGTTACAGCCAAATTACCAGTCGACTACTAGTCATCCTTCATTCTGTCTTCAGTCGGTTTCCACATGCCCTCCTATCGACCTCTTATCTATTGACCTCTTTGACTTGCTGTCGATGTATTCAATTTTGAATTTACCCAGTTGAACCACCTACAATTTTGACTTTCTTTCGATATCTTTGACTTTGAATTTACTCGGTCGAACCACCTCGACCTTCATCTTATTTTCGATTCCTTCAACTTCAAATGTCACTCAATCCACATTGACTAGAATTTCACTATAAATAATATAAAAACCCAACAAAGGGAGGGTTTATCTAACGTAACAATTGGTAGACTCTCCCATAGTTATCTCCATCTCGTGGATTTGGTCAGGCTTTTCCCAACCTATAGTTTGAGCGATAATAGGAAACACAGATTTCCTTTTTCCTTTCCAAACTTTGAAGTTCGATGCCCTATCGGGATATCTCTCTTGGACTTCACCCATCAAAAACCTTCCTTCTAAATGAGACCTCCATAAAACAATTTTATAAAAGAAAATATTTGTGAGATTTGACGGCTGAGAAGGACCTCAATTGATTCGATGAATCTAATTATTTTGGGCTTCTTCCATTAGGATTCTCTTCTTCATACTCCAACCGATGCCCTACTTCGAGACTTTTTATAAACTCAACCTCGAATGAACGTCTAATATTGACCCTTTATATGATGAATGATCCTCATTCATTTGGATCACAACATCAAAATCCTCCCTTTAGATTCACCCTTATTCCCCACTTCAGGATTGAATATTGATCATTTATCTTCACGGTTGAATTAATATGGACTGTCGATATGCAAAAATTCACAGCCACCTTCAAACACATAGGAATTCAATTTCCATAGCCAAATTTGACTCTACAACCTGCAAATCGATGCCATAAGTTTTCTTCTTTGATGGATCATAAGGACCCCTATTGATCTGACGAGTGTCATACTTCTGGGCTTCTACCATCGGGATTCTCTTCTTCAGAATTCAACTAGTGCCCTACTTCAGGAATTGTTTGAAACCTGACTTTTGATGAATGGCTAGGATTGACCCTCAATATGATGAATGATCCTCGTTCATTCAAACCACACCATCAGAATCCTCCCTTCAGATTCACCCTTATTCCCTTCTTCAAGATTGAATCCCGATCATTGATCCTCACGGTTGAATTAATATGGACTGTCGATCTGCAAAATTTCACAACCCTCAAACACATAGGATTTGGACTTCCATGGTTGAATTTGACTCTGCAATCTTCAAATTGACACCATAAGTTTTCTTCTTTTCCTACTCTAAAGAAATTAAACTTGAAATTTGCTCGTAACTTGGGGATTTCACTTATGTTCACCATTTTTCCCCCAAATTCACCACAAGACCAAATCTAAAACCCAAAATATGCTTAATTCATGCTACATCCTATTCCATACAAGCTCAATGTTGAACCTTGAGCTTTGATACCATTCTATAACATCCCCCAACTCAACGAGGGAACATTACTCGTGGAAGTACACATAAAATTAAATTTTCTTACACTAACTAGATTCAAGTAGCTTATTGACTATGAATTATTCATGTTTACAACTAGATTATAATATCCATAATTAAATAATACTACATCATTCTAAATAAGTGTGAATGAAACTAATAAAACATCTATAACAACATATAAACCATTCCCATTCACATAGTAAATTCAAAACCATGAATTCATAAATAACTCATCAAAATAGATAAACATTTATCTTTAAAATAGATTTTGTGCAACGAAATGCCTAGGAAGTACAGTCCACCCAAGCATATACATGTTCTTCCAAATATCAACAACAATTCACCCTCAAGCTGGGGCTAGGAATCCAAAAAATAAGGGTGCCTGTCACAGTCCCCTCATAGCTCAATATCACACAACCCACTAATTTTCTCCTACAACTATCCCAAACTGCCTCCAGCTCTCTTCCTCTTGATCTTCCCAACCCAAAGAATGTACCCCTTCACTAATCTCAGTCCATAGGGTATCCCATTCATTTATCAGGGTCTCTCTGGCTTAGGTAGCTAGGACTCTCTTTGGTAGGAACACATTGGAACTCACTACCAAAAAACACCACCAGCGAAAACAACAACAAACACTTGTTGATATAGTGAAACTCACATAGGATTTCATTCTTCGGGCCTGACAACCTGGTTCTTCGATTTCTAGCTCCAAAATTCTCCAAAAACACTCCAGCATGCTCCATAATTCACCCAACCTTTCTTTTCTAGCTCCAAAACTCTTCTTTCTTGTTCTTTTTTATGTTCATGTAAAACCTAAATGTGAAAAAATTGTTTGTTACTACGCATACGATTTTCCCCTCTTTCCCCAAGATAGTTGACTACTCACTCTGCCCAATGTTGATTATACCTTATCCCCATGCTCTCCAATAACTATGGGATGTGACTCTCACACCCACCCTATTACAAGTATTCAATGATTGGGATCTCATACACTCAACCAGAAATAGAAGTTTTCCCCAAATGATAATAAAAATTCAGAAAAGTGGGTTTGAATCAATACCCATAAATTACTTCTCCTTGGACCCCTCTTTGAACTCTCTAGGAATTACCCCTCTCTTGTGGATTATTTATCCCCCATCTTTGTCCATATCCCAACAGCTGGTATTGTTGGATTACTGAGAGGGGGGGGTGAATCAGTAATAGAGAAATTTAATCCCTTTTCACCATAAAATGAAAGTGTTATATCAATGTAGCATTATCATCCAATAGTTTCAGAGTAAACAAACAATGAACAAATGATAAATCACACACATACACAATACACCAGTGTTTTATGTGGAAACCCAAAGAAGGAGAAAACCGCATAATGATTTTTCTTAGATGTCCCTAAGAATCACATTCATTGGAAGCACCAACTTCCTTTGTTTTCTAGCTGCAACTGGAATGAGACTCTAACCCCCTAGTTTCTTAGGCTACAACCTGAGGGAAGCTCCAACTCCCCAATTCTGTGGATACAACCAGAAGCAGGCTACCACACCCTATGTTCTTCGGCTACAACTAGAAGGTGGCTGCAACCACTTGTCCTTTCCCCATATAATCACCTTGACCTATAAGTAGAATGATGGGACCATTGTCACACTATCACTGTGAGATATATTTTTGTAAACCTGTACCAATCAACCTGCACCAAACAACATGTACCAATAACTTGAACCATGCATTAACCTTGCATCAAACTGTACCTCAACCTGTACCATAAACAAGTGCATCAAACTGTTGACAAGCATTTATGACACACCATCAACGAGAAGGGAAGATCTAGACCGGGGTTGCCTATTTAACCCAGGTCATTTGGAATAATCTACCCTAACAGGTTTTATGGCTCCTGTTAGTCTCTAATTTTGTCTTGGTTTAGTGAGAAACCCTTATTCTAAACCCTTCTTACCTACACTTCAATTTCTGTATTGTTTCAATCTTTGTTTTTAGTGTCTTATGGTTTGCATTTCATTTTTTGAATAGTTTATTCAAGTTTGAAATTGAAAGACATGGTTTTAAACAAGGTGTCACCTTATATGCATGCTTGAACTTCATAAATTCAAATTTTTCTAAGTCATTAATAGCGCTACGGGAATAAGGCTATTCCCTTAGTGCCAAAATAATCATGCCTTGATACGCGCCTATCATCCAGATTTCATTATGATGACATAAATCCGGGTCTGAGAGTTTGCATGTGTCCACAAAATCTTGGCAATCATTTCCAAATCCAACGGTTTCAAAATCTAATTGTTGTGTACGCGCACAGGACTCATTTCAAATCACCTATTGCTTGATGATAATTATATGTTACCTATTCGAGTTGGCTTAATTCAGTCTTGCAGTGAGGAATGCATGTATCCACTCAAAGCAACGATATACACTAACAATTGCAGGGGGAAAAATTGGAGATCCAGAGAACCTTTTTGTGGAGCTCATTGTAAAATGAATTTATGTTCAATTGACACTTAATAGAAAAGGCATATGGATGGTTAGACCTTATTTTTCCTACTTTTTTATTTCTCTATTCATGCTTGAATTCATTATTCAGATTGCAATGCTTTTTTATTCTTAACTGTTAATTTATACAGTGAAATTTTGTTGTAGAGATAATTTTCAAGTTATAATATCAAGTTGATAGTCTTGTTTCTTTATGATATATTGAGACGAGAACTCTTGTGAAGTTGACAAATTGAAGACTTCATATTCCTTTTTCTTAAATTGGTTTAGTCCATCTATGTGTCTACCTATTATTCAGCCAGTGGGATATGTTATGCTTTGATCTTGATTTTCATGTCATGCTGTAATCTTGACCCAGTTTTCAACCACCCTACAAAAACCAAATCATAAAACCTTAAAAATACTTTGCAATAAACGAATAATGCCCTAGCTTTCCCTCTCACAGTCAAGTGCAACTTTAGGGACTAACAGCTCTGTTAGCCAACTAGGATTCTAAAGTAACTAAAATATGTGAACGAACTAAAGGTACAATTCTATCAATCGATACATTAATTACAATTTCTTAACTAAGAGTGATTATGTACAATAGATATATACAGTTTACAAGGTTTAAGCAAACCCTTTTGAATAACTAATAAATAATGAGTGAATAAGATTGTAAATGATATAATGATAATGGACAAAGCATTTAACGTTTAAATGATGCAATCATTATTCATTCGCAAATCAAAAAATTGAATAAATACTAAACTAACTAACCTTACGTTGATCAACAGTACTAATCTAGATTCGTCTCTCTATATTTGTATAATCTCCTCTTAACCTGTTTCAAGTGTAAACCTATGACAAAAGCAAAAATGATACTTCCTGAAAAAACTCAAAGAAGTCTTTTATATTCTAGAACTAATCTATGATGACAGAAAGACAAATGATTTTATGTCATGTGACTTTAGAATGTCCAATAACTAAAAATGAAAGAAATTCCAACTCTCAGTAAATGGTATCACCAGCTAACTAACATTAGATGTAAACTCAAAATGTTTGGATAGGTGAGCATTCACAGATATCAACAAAACCAAAATATAATGAACCACATAAATAAAAACATGACATAAAAGATTATATGCAAAAAAAACTAAATCTAGTTCAATACAAATAAAATTTCACATCTATAAATTACATGAGAAAACAATGAAGACATTGCACAGTCTACACAGGATGAAAGCCAAAGAGTAAATTGTTATCCCATATAGTTTCAAAACAATAAGTCCATCATATGGTCCAGGAGGAATTTTGCAGACGAGTAATTGGCCAGTATTTAAAGAGAACTTTTGGTTGTCCTGTATAACGTTGCTCCAACAACCTGTCTGTTAAGAGAAATCTATAGAAGAAGGTTGTATAATTCTAAGATTTTGACAGTGTCAGGATAAAAATCACTTTGACTAACAATTTAAATCTTATTTTAAATTCAGAAAGAACAACTTTCAAATCATGATCCCTAGTGAATATATAATAGATTAATCGACAATAAGAAAAATCTCAATTGAACAATTATATCTTTACAAATATCAATTACATGAATAAACTCAATATAATACAAGATTTGTATCAAAATAATACAATCACCAAGATCAAGATAATTGGAATAATGGACTCTTAAAGATTAAAAGAAATTAATACATAAATGATAGCAATTAACCATGTATTGATAAAATAGACTAAAGCTAATTTAAATCAATGCATAATTAATTACTCAAAGAATGTGAAGATATTATAATGAAAACAAAACCATTTTACTCACAGGACAAAAGCGATTAAGCAATCTGGAATTTCATATTCTTGTTTGAAAGTACTCATCCATTCACCCAAAATTCAAACCATTTGTTACTCCATTTGAAAAGAAATAAAGGTTTACGAAATAAATAATATACAAAAAAATCTCTGAACTTTCTCATATATTTATGCAATGAATGAACAGTCTGGGCATCACTAATAATTTCCACCACCTAAAATTTTCCTCGTAAAGAGACAACAATATCTCTCAAATCATGCATTTGTTTGGGAAAAATTTCACCAGTAAGCTAAATGGATCCATTTTGTAGATGGGTTTTCAACTGTTTCTTCATATTCCTCACGGGTTGGCTACAATCAGTCCCGCAAAACCATCTATTTGTTCTTGAATGCATTTCCAAATCTTATCTGTTGTTGCTCATTAATTATTTGCAACAATCCAATATTATTTTTGGATCAATTATCTTGAACATATTTAGATAATAAAATCAAGACATGATCAGATCCGTACCAAATAACTGATAATAGAAACCTGTGAAACAAAAAGAAAGAAAATTAATAACCTAAAAATTGTGAATAAAACAAAATCTAGAACAATAAAATTAAAATGAATTTAAACTAACTATTAGTTCTAAACAAATATTGTTTATATTTTCCTTTCAAATATGATCTTAAAATTATAGAAGCTTCAAGTTGATGGAGAGGAGAAAAATATTGATTTTGGGTTTTCACAAAATCAAACAAATGATAGATAATTCTTTTTATTTTTATTTTTATTTGAAATGAGATGCAAACTGAAAAAATAATTTAATTAATTAAATCTACCAAATGATTTTGTGAAAATGATTGCTAATGAGAAAAATATGAAAATATAATCATAATTTAAACAAAAGTAAACAATTGATAAAAAAATAATGTTTTTGTTTAAATTAAGATTTCTATGTTCATCTCTTCCTCATTCAAATTTGATCAAATGTGAACAAATGTTATAGAAAATATGTGTCACAATAAATGTTCTTCTTGTAAAATCATTTTTATTAATCCATGTCTTCAAACAATCCATCCTCATAGCAGATAAATTCAATAAGGAAGAGGTAATAACAAAATCTCAAATTATGAAGCTCGTCCATCAACATCAAAACTCTGTAGAAAGAAAAACGAAATGGCATTTGAATTTCACGAAATTCAAACCAAAAAAAAAGAATATAAACTCAAACCAACCTTGAAACAAAGCAAACCAATACCAATCCAATCAAGTCAAAGGAAAAAAAAAATGAAGAATCCAAGTAAAATTTCGAGGGACCCTCGTTTTTTATTAAAAATAAAGAAGGGGGTTGTTGGGGCCCAACAAATGGAAACTCACCAAGAGAAGCAGTTATCTCTGATCTGGAAAGCTTTCATCTCGGAAAGAAAAGAATAAGACTTGAAAAAGGATTTAAGCTCCCTGAAATAAATTCACTTTGAGACCATATATTATTAGGATAAGTTCAATTCTATAACCAGAAAATAGAATTTGCATTGCATGGGATTATAACCTAAAAGAATGTCTTAATCAAAGAGTTACGATGTTTATAAAAGGACTTCAATACTATTGACAAAGCCACTACTACCAGCAGACATCCATAGTCTTGATAAGGATATCATTTATCCCACTCAAATGCTTTAATCCCATCCAATAGTTGTATACACATGATGTATACTTCCATAAAAGTTAATTTAAAATCATATACCTTCTACCTCTTAACCCGACATTGCTTCATTGCTAACATGCCTATTCAGTACCCTGATGAAGTTGTCTTGGTATCATGTGTGCATTTACCCATTACCAGCAATCCTGTTCTGTAATATCCCTAGGCTAAACCCAATTGTAAATGTAAATGAAAATGTACTTAAGATGGTGAATTGTTTTATATATATTGACACACATCTTCCATGGTGTAGCGCGTGCATGTACTGCGCAGTAAAATGACGAATTAGGTACATTCCAGGATACTGGACGCAGCATATTAAGTGCACGCGATATTGAGGCCAAGGAGCCTTTATGTATATGATATGTTTTATAGGTTGGTGAAGCAATTATTATAATCTAGGGCGCTTATGTTTCGATTAGGCAAGAGAGCCAAGATGTTAAAGGCATGTGCGCCTATTTTTTTTGTACATATCTCATATTTAATATAAGATACATCAATGCACGCAAACCGACCACGATAAAAGAGATGGGGGACTAAAATCCACTGGTTAGGGAAAGGGAGGAGCCTAAAAGTGAAGGAAAAGGGTTGAGCTAGGGAGCTTAAGCCAAAAGTAATATTATATTAATATTTCTTTAATCATAAAGTATGGGTAATTATTTTATCCTAAGTTCTAAAAGTTGGGGCCAAGTGGGCCAAAGTATCTTTCGACATGACAAGTGTCAAGTTGGGGGCATGCATACATTATTGTTGGAAATAGTTCATTTCAGGGGACTCTCCATCATTCAGATCATCATCTTTCCCCTGATTCATCCATCACTTAGATATATAGTCAATCATATAGGAGTATTGGCAGCCATTGAGCTATTTCTTTGTATCTTTATGACTTTACTTGAACCCATATCCAGATCCTTCTGTTGGGTAACTGTTATCTTGGGATCAGGATTGAATGAGCAGGTTGTCAGGCTCGTGGGATATTGAAGAGGCGGGTTGTCAGGCCCGTGAGCAATTCTCTGGGTGAGAGAATTGTTGGAGATTGATTTCTCGAAGGTGTTGAACTACAGATGCAGGGCTCTGAGACTTCCGATCCAGCCTGTTGTTGAAGCCCTCGAAGGAAAGTGGGGCAGCCGAGGGACTGTTGAGCAGAGAAAGGGAACACTTCCTTGGGTGGGACAAGAATGTGTGGAATGAGGGACTGTAGGTTGTTAGTTGAGTGAGCACCTGAGATGGAGTCTTTCCTGTTGTTCATGAGCCTTTAGCCTGGTTAGGAACCCTTTACCCGGGTGGAGTTTAGTCCCATCTCGGGGATGACTCACTGTTGAGAGTGATGAACAATGTGGTCTAAGACTGGGAGGTTCGTGGAAGGTCCGCATGCAGTTGGTGATATTCTCACAAAGATAAGTGTCAATTGTGTGATTAATTTACATGTTGCATTGTTATTCAAGTGTTATTTTTATGGGTTTATCCTATGCGTGATTATAGTTGTTTGTATTCTTATGGGTATTGCATGTATATGCTTACTGCTATTTCAGTGTGAATTCATGAATTTACATAGTGTATTTGTCTGTTCACGTTTTATATATATTAAGATTCCGTAAGATTTTTGTGTGCGCATATGTTT
The DNA here is from genome assembly GCA_009831015.1 of Picea engelmannii. Taxonomy (NCBI): domain Eukaryota; kingdom Viridiplantae; phylum Streptophyta; class Pinopsida; order Pinales; family Pinaceae; genus Picea; species Picea engelmannii. The sequence continues at coordinate 618,979 of ML788997.1, forward strand.
TAATTACATTAAGTTAGAAAATTATATGTGACATAACTTATTTAGGATTTTAAGTATGTTACAGTATGTTCCGCACAGAGAATGGATGTGTTCTCTGGTGTAGCATGGCTCGGCATGAATGGTCGAGGACGTTACAAATTGGTATCTAGGCATGAAAGAGCATTTAGGAGTAGCATGGCCTGGCCTGTTGAAGGATGGGAATGTTACAAAGACGGTTTCAGATCTAAGTAAAGCATCTGAGGAGTGGCATGTCCCGACCGGTGTGAGGTCGGGGATGTTACATGTTCAGTACCCCGACAGGTTTACACACACTTCCCACACTTAAGTGATTCCAACCCTTTTATGCCACTTTTAAATAATAATACAATTATAGATTTATTAATGACAAAGAGAGAGGGGTGATACTGGAGGTTAATTGCAATACAGATAAACAATTGATCATTTTTTTTTATTTTCTTTTAAAACTGGAAGGTTTATCATGGTTTAGAGATTTTAGATTTCGGTTAAGAAATCATTTAGAGAATGGGGAATCACTTAAACGTGATCTTTTAAGAACAGAGATGGTGTAACAATTCTAAGGATAAGTGTACTTCCCGAATATCTCGACACATTTCAGGGGTAATACTATCACAAAGATCGTTTAGGATTTCATAGTACTCAACTAACTTACAAATCAATTATCTAAGATGAACCTTAACATCAAAAACTGTTTGAACTGTTTCAGATTGCTTTTAAAAACATAAGTCTTGAAATGAATGCTTCCTTCGACAATTTCTCTTTGATCAAAAATAAATTTATTCAAAAAGACAGAGAACAAGAAAGTTCAATCAAAGAAAGAAAAAAAACAAAAACACACAACAAAACGAAACAAATTTTATTAATGGGATTCAAAATCACAAGTATATCAAAACGAACAAAATCAAAATAGCAAAAGCTCACTTTTAAAAAGAATTTGACCAAAAACAAAACTGGGCCAACCTCTCATAGAGAAAGAGGATCAAAAGGAAGAACAACGCATTTTAGAGTTTTTCATATAAGAAGGTTCTTTTCTTAAGATAGTGATTCATGATACATCATTTTGACCAAGCTTATTATTAAAAGTCACAGAAAAATCCTTAACCAGGATGAGTGCAATTTCGTGAAGTGGTAAGCTTTATTTTTTAGGGTAAAACTAAGATCAAATACCTAATCTCTTTATTAATTCTTCATAATATCTAAAATCATTGCATGATGCTGCCAAGTTTTGAAAAAGAAACATTTAATCAAGACATTTGCGAAAAGGAAAAAGAAAGGAATTGAAAGAAGAATTCCCTGACAACATTCAGATGATGGTTCTCTTTGCATAACCACGTGCCTTCATAACTGCATTATTCAAAAGAAAAAAGTGAAAATGAAAGAAAGGCCCAAAAGGACTCTATTCCTACACCTACTCTAACTTCTACATAGATCAAAACACTAAGTAAAATCGTATTTCCAGTGAAGCCACAAGAGCATCTACAATCCTACAAGGCATAGAAAGTTGAAAATCAAAATAAAAGAATGTATTATTTGCAGATACAAAAGATATATTTCAGGCTTACCTCCTATATATTCATTTAAAAACAAAGAAAGCATGACCTTACCATTCTTTTGAAACTTCTTGATGTATGAATCCTCCATCCATTCTACAATATTGTCGTGATATGGGTCATAATGGCATGGAAGAATGTAAGTAAGTTTAGAAAACTTGTCAATATTATGGGGACCTGAAAAAAACATCAGCCAAGGCCGAAGTGCCCCATCCTCTTGACAATTCTCCAAGTGTTCATCAATTTCTTCACATGGAGGACCTAAAAAAATCATGGCATGCTTACCTCCTAGATATTTAGGTAGAAACAAAGCAAGAACAACTTTATCTTTATTATGAATATTTTTTACATATGAATCCTCAAGCCATTTTAAGATCCTATCATAAAAATTAGGATGCAAACTATGACTTCGACGAACTAGATCTGTCAATGGGGAACACATCATAAGAGGATTCATGACATCAACTGGATTACTGGTTTGAACACTTCCTTTTATGAGATGGATCATTTCAAAATGTGAAGCATAATCATTAAAATTCAAACTAACCAAAGAATGAATATGCAATATAGAATATTTGATCTCCATGAGAATGAGTGCATTGTCTTTTTCAAAAAGAAATCATGTAAAATCATCTTGCAAAATGTTTTTTTTCCATGTGAGAAATGAAAGTGAAAGAGTGTCAAATCCTACTTCATAAATGTTATGTTCGGAATTAATTTCACCAAATTTTGGCATATCGAAAAGATCTGATTGTGATGGAAAAGAGCAATATATTGTAGGTAAAGTATCATGTCCACCAAAATCTAAGAAGAGATCTGGATATAAAGAGTAAAAGGAATCATAAATGAGCACATGAAAATAATCTCTTGAGCTATGATATTTAACAATGGTATTCTCAAGACATTCCTCTTTACTTTCCTTAAAAATTTCACTCTGTTTTGGCGATAAATGCTTCAACATAATATGATCATCTAAATTTTCCTCATGTATGATAGACAATTCAAAACTTCCATGACAAACATCTAATATTTCCTGTGGATAAGGTATGATTTATGGATGAAGGTTTAAGGTTTCTTCTTCAAATTGTAGATTTACATCTGTAATAAGTTTCATAGGAATGTTAGAATGCTTAAGATCATTTTCATCACCTAAGTGTTCTTCAATAATTGAATTTAAGTACTAATTAGAGAAAGAGTTAGAAGAATATGGACATTCACCTTGACCCAACATCAAATCTTCTTCCACGATGGTCGAGGACTGAATATACAATGATTCAGAGGAAAACCCAGTTTGATTGTCAGTAAGAACCTTTTCAATCGATTCTACCTCTCTTGCTTGTTCAAACTTTTCGGATGGATTCCTCTCATCTTGCAAACAAAATTCTTCTCACAATTGAGTGATAACATTTGTAATTGATTCATCATTTGCGATTGAAAATGGTTGGATGAAAAGGGCACAAACACCAGAGAGGAGATTTAGTACAAATGACATGTCACCAAGTTGAAAATTACAGAGAACATGATGGATTCTAGTTAAAAATACCTTTGGAGATGAATTGTCATTGATTAGTAAAGCCTAAAATTCTTCACATAATTGATTGTAATCATAGATTTCAAAAGCATCTAAAAATTCCTCTACAAATTGAAACCAATCAATAATGTGATATGCTGGAAAAGACTAAACCAATTTTTAATCTGACCCCTAAAAGTAAAAGTGAACAATCTGCATAAAACCTTTAAATCAAAAATATCATGCCTGATGCATTTACACCAAAACTTGTTAAGATGGTATTTTGCAGATACATCCCCCCCACCATCAAAGGTGAGTTTGGACAAGCGATAGATTGTCTCGTTGAGAATATAAGGTAATGCGAAGTGGAAATCATATTCGAACACGGTGATTTGGGAAGCCATGGGGAATTAAATACATTCAAAACAAAGACTCATGTAAATCCAACTTGTCATTATAGCATGCCTTCTAGTGCATTTCAAGATGAAACAAAAGAAACATTTATAAATATGGAATTATGACAGACTGAGGGGTAAAACATTTAATCATTAAATTTACCTCATCCCTCCTTCTAGCACCATTTTTTAATGAGCGTTTATGACACTCCATCAATGAGTAGGGAAGATCCAGACCAGGGTTGTCTATTTAACCCAATCCGTTTGGAATAATCTACCCTAACGAGTTTTATGGATCCCTTAGCCAACTAGGATTCTAAAGAAACTAAAATATGTGAACTAAATAAAGGTACAATACATTAATTACAATTTCTTAACTAAGAGTGATTATGTACAATAGATATACACAATTTACAAGGTTTAAGCAAAGCCTTGTGAAAATCATTATTTTAAACTAATGGATCCAAACAAGATAAAAAATAAATAAAACTATTCTAGTACTCTAACTGACAAACTAATAAACAATGAGTGAATAAGATTGTAAATGATATAATGATAATGGACCAAGAATTTAACGCTTAAATGATGCAATCATTATTCATTTGCAAATCAAAAAAATGAATAAATAATAAACTAACTAATGCTATGTTGATCAATAATACTAAGCTAGATTAGTCTTTTTGTATTTGTATAAGATCCTCTTAACCTGTTTCGAATGTAAACCTATGACAAAAGAAAGAATGATACTTCCTGAAAAAACTCAAAGAAGTTTTTTATATTCTGGAATGAATCTATGATGACAGAAAGACAAATGATTTTATATCATGTGACTTTAGAATGTCCAATAACTGAAAATGAAAGAAATTTCAACTCTCAGTAAATGGTATTACCAGCTACCTAACATTAGATGTAAACTCAAAATTCTTGGATAGATGAATAGACACAGATATCAAAAACAACAAAATATAATGAACCGCATAAAGAAAAACATGACATAAAAGATTATATGCATAACAGACTAAAGCTAGTTCAATAAATTAAAATTTCACATCTAGAAATTACATGAGAAAACAATGAAAACATTGCACAGTCTACACAGGATGAAAGCCAAAGAGTAAATTTTTATCCAATATAGTTTCAAAAAAATAAGTCCATCATATGGTCCAGGAGGAATTGTGAAGACGCATAACTGGCCAGTATTTAAAGAGAACTTTTGGTTGTCCTGTATAACATTGCTCCAACAACTTGTCTGTTAAAACAAATATATAGCAGAAGGTTGTATAATTCTTATATTTTGATAATGTCGGGATAAAAATTACTTTGACTTACAATTTAAATCTTATTTAAAATGCAGAAAGAACAACATTCAAATCATGATTCTTAGTGAAGATATAATAGATTAATCAACAATAAGAAAAATCTCAATTGAACAAGTATATCTTTATAAATCTCAATTACATGAATAAACTCAATATAATACAAGATTTGTATCAAAATAATACAATCACCAAGATCAATATAATTGGAATAATGGAGTCTTAAAGATTAAAAAAAATTAATACATAAATGATAGAAATTAACCATGTATTGATAAAACAGACTAAAGCTAATTTAAATCAATGCATAATTAATTACTCAAAGAATATGAAGATATTATAATGAAAACAAAACCGTTTTACTCACAGGACAAAATCCATTAAGCAATCTAGAATTTCATATTCTTCTTCGAAAGTACTCATCCATTCTCCCAAAATTCCAACCATCTGTTACCCCATTTGAAAAGAAAAAAAAGTTTACAAAAGAAATAATATACAAAAAATAAAGGATAAAAATCATCCTCTCAATTTCTTGGCTCCCAAAGGCTCTAAACTTTCTCATATATTTATGCAATGAATGAACAGTCTAGGTGTCACTAATAATTTCCGCCACCTGAAATTTGTCTCGTAAAGAGACAACAATATCTCTCAAATCGTGCATTTGTTTTGGAAAAAGCTCGCGAGTAAGCTAAATGGGTCGATTCGACAGATGGGTTTTCAATCGTTGCTTCAGATTCCTCACAGTTGGGCTGCAATCAGTCCTGCATAATCGTCTATTTGTTCTTGAACACATTTCCAAATCTTATCTATTGTTGCTCATAAATCATTTGCAGCAATCCAATATTATTTTTGGATCAATTATATTGAACGTATTTAGGTAATAAAATAAAATCATGATCAGACCCGTACCAAATAATTTATAATAGAAACCCGTGAAACAAAAAGAAACCAAATTAATAACCTGAAAATTGTGAATAAAACAAAATCTAGAACAATAAAATTAAAATGAATTTAAACTAACTATAAGTTCTAAACAAATATTGTTTATATTTTCCTTTCAAATATGATCTTAAAATTCTACAAGCTTCAAGTTGATGGAGTGGAGAAAAATATTAATTTTGGGTTTTCACAAAATCAAACAAATGGTAGATAAATCTTATTTTTATTTTTTTTGAAATGAGATGCAAACTGACAAAATAATTTAATTAATTAAACCTACCAAATGATTTTGTGAAAATGATTTCTAATGAGCAAAATATGATCATAATTTAAACGAAAGTAAACAATTGATAAAAATTAATGTTTTTGTTTAAATTAAGATTTCTATGTTCATCTCTCCCTCATTCAAATTTGATCAAATGTGAACAAATGTTATAGAAAAGATGTGTCGCAATAAACATTATTCCTATAAAATCATTGTTATTAATCCATGTCTTCAACCAAGCCATCCTCATCGCAGATTAAATCAATAAGGAAGAGGTAATAAAAAACTCTCAAATTATGAAGCTCGTCCATCAACATCAAAACTCTGTAGAAAGAAAAATGAAATGGCATTTGAATTTGATGAAATTCAAACCAAACAAAAGAATATAAACTCAAACCAACCTTGAAACAAAGAAAACCAATACCAATCCAATCAAGTCAAAGGAAAAAAAAAATGAATAATACAAGTAAAATTTCGAGGGACCCTAGTTTTTGATTAAAAATAAAGAAGGGGGTTGTTGGGGCCCAACGCAACCATGCACCAACTTGTACCAAACAACCTATAATCAACCTATACCATAAATAAATGCATCAACCATGCACCAACCTATACCTCAACCTATACCATGAACAAGTGCATCAACCATGCACCAAACATGTACAAATAATATGTCATGACAACCTGTCCAAAAAACCTATCACAACAACCTGTCTCTTCAATCTTATCAACCAAATCAGATCTACTCACCAAGACAAATATAAAATATTTTCATCAACCAATCATAACAAAACAACTCATAATCATCACCAAGATCAATATGTGCTTTTAATAATATACCAATACAAGTATGCTACATAATCCATAAACCATGTGTCAACAATACTACTAACAAGTGCCTCCAACCATGTACCAAGTATGTACCAATCATGTATCAACTACTCATCAACTATGGCTCATCAATATGTACCAAAATCATCAACTATACACCTCATGTATGTGCCAACTCATCAACTACTTGTCTCAACCATGTACCCAACATGTACCTTGATTGGTGTTCTATATGCACTAAAAACCCTCAATTAAATTGTCAACCCGGGGTAAGTAAACTTAGAGTTGTAGCACTATATATACCAAGGAAGAAAAGATAGAGGTAGTATAGTCTAACTAAGGAAATGGTATATATGAGAGATCATCTACTTAAGAAAATACAACTAATGATCAAACCCTATCAAGGAACTTAAACTATTTACCCTAAGTAACTTTTGAACAATGGATCGATGGATTTTCCTAAGGAAGCAAATGAAAACCCTAAAATGAACAAGTTAACTTAATCAATATAATGAGAAAAAACAAGGCATATATTTAATCTATTCAACTTAATGAACAATAGAAACAACAAACTAATCTAATCAATCTATTCAAATTAATGAGTAGCAGCAAGTAATCAAGCAAACAAGCAAGAAACTACCCTATTAAAACTCATGCAACAAGTAAACTAATCAAAACTACTCAACAGGTAAGTAATCAAACTATTAAGCAAGTGAACTCTATTCTTAAGATAAAATTCATAATTGCTTCTAATATACAAAGGGAAATCTTAACCTATTGAATTAAAAGCGTCATGACAATATTCAAAGATTAATCAACAATTACTCTTTAATCTACAATAACAAGAAAACTTCAAATATAATGATGATGATTATGTCTTCCGTATCTTATGACATCACGATGGCATCTAACAATTAATGATTACTCAGGAGGAATAATTTCAATATTAACTTCTATGGAGAAACGAAAAGTATGAATCAATCAATCTAACGAGAGCTTAGCCATCATAAAAGAAATATCAACTATCCTAGAAATCCATATGATCTTTCAATTTATGCATTAATAATCAACAATAAGAAAACATTATTCTATTTAATTCAAATGCATTCATATGCTAATGTAAGAAAATTCATACCATTAGAGACTTATAACTAAAAACTTAACTTAAACTCGAACTTTGAATTAAAATTGCAATCTAGATCTAGAATGGAAATTTCATGAAATAAATTAAACTAATCCTACTATTAACAATTCAAATTGCAAATTGAAATACTCATAAAAAAAATAATTCAAATTCTACTTCTATCTCAACCTATTATAGGAAAATTTATAAGAAAACTAAATAGGCAACTAGATAAGCAAACTGAGAATTAAAATCAAAATTAGCAACTATTCATCCATCAAAACTTTGCCAAAGAAACTCTATGTTTTGCATTAACTCAATACTTTGTTTTAGTCAATACTTTGTTCTACTCAATACTATGTTCTAGCTATTCTCCTTTAATTTGTAGAAATTCAGACTAGCATTTAATCACACAACAAGGTTAGTATCTAATCTTGCAATCTCTTTACTAATTAATTTAAAAAGACACAACATATTAATAGTTATCCTTTACAAGCAACCTGGAAAAAGGAATTTGAAACAATTAAGCTATGAACATCAAACACACAGCATGTAAAATGGTAAAAACACATGTACAGGAAAATGAAAGAATGGCAATTGCACAACTCGAATACACAAGCTAACTATCTAAATATTCACCCAAACCATTGGTGGCCCCCCCAGCAGGTTGTGGCTACTCCTCAATAGCGAATCATGAGCTCAAGCAACACGATTTTGGCATTTAAATTAAAAACACAGTCTTTCACAATTTTAGGGAAATGTCTCGAATTACACAACACACAATTCTAGAAATCCTTCACAATTATTCACTACTCTTGTCTGACCACTACTGTGGTATTTATAATAGTTACAATTCAAGAGGTCGGCCACTGGAATTGTCGAACTCCTCTAAAAACAACAAATTCCATTAAATGTGCTATAACTACTTGTGGCTTCTAGAAACCAAAAAAGCCACTCAACACTCAACATAACAACTCAATCCAATATGTCAAGAGCTTAGCATCTAGAGGCCAGGAGGGTGAACAAAACCCATGTCGCTGATTCTCCCATCACATGTCGTCGATATAACAAACGCCAATCGCCCACGGTTTTAGTGTTGGATGCAGTGTTGGATGCAATGTCATATGGAGTATCAGATGAAGTACCAAACAAGCTACTGGATGGAAAAAAGCCATGTGATGTTTCCTTGTGACACACAAATCGTGCATTAGCTTCTTGTAATCATTAAATCAAGCTGAACTAAACTCAAAATCATCACAAAACATAAATTACACATACCTGGAATAAGTGTTGGATCATGTTGTCATTGATGCCAATGGTTTGATTGATTGGTGTCAAAGGATTGATGTCAAGTGATTAATTGATGTCACGTAATGATTGATTGATTGTTGTGAATGGATAGACATCAAATGGAATCATAGTCATATGATGTCATGCATAGATGAATATGGATCAATGAGTTGTCATTGATATGATTCATTGTTGGATTGATGAGTCATTATTGTCTTATCATGGTTGATAAGGTGCAAAAATGGATGAACTCCAAAGTGGTCCCCTTATGGTGAAAGCCCTCATGGGAAGACGCTTTGCGGTTGAGTTATCCTTGGAGTATGGTTGGAGAACCCATGCTTATATGTGGAATAATGAGATGAAGATCATTGAAGTTGTTGGTGATAATATTCTATATGGATAGTACATGTCATGTCATTTCCAGTGGTATGCGGAATGTCACATAACTCCCCATGGTTTGAGAGTTATGGCCTTACGAAGTTGGAGGACCCTCATATATTGGCTTGAAGCCCCAAAAAGTCAAAGAAGTCAAAGTGATTGAAAAGAATAAATCATTATTTAAATTATAAAGTAAAGTGACAAATCAAAGAAGATTATTTAAATGATAAAATAAAGTGACAAATCAAAGAAGATTATTTAAATGATAAAGTGAGGTGACAAAGTCAAGAAGGAATATTTAAAGAATAAAGTAATGGAGAACTTTATAATTATGGAAAGTGGTTAACCCTAAAATGAGGAAAATAGGTTAAGTAACCTAGAAATGGGTTAAGTGACCTAGAATATGAAGAGTATAAATAAGAGGCAAGTGTCTCTTGTGAATTGAAAGTTTTTGGAGAATCTTTTGTGTATCTTTAGTGAGAATCTTGTGTGGATATCTTGAGCATGATTGAAGATCTATTCTAAGAGAGAGAGAGTATGGAGGATCTCTTGAACACATCAAAGTTTTGGCATGTCTGAGATATTGATGGAAATTTTTTTGGAGGTTTAGAAACCCTAGTTTGAGGTATACACGGGCTGCAATGGGCCAGGATGGGTACACACGTGGGTTGTATGAAGACAAGGCACGTACAGTTGATGAAGTCATGGAGATTTGTGTTTGAGCTAATGACAAGCTCCTGAAGACTGAAGCAGGTTCCAGATCTGCATTCTATGGGTTCAGATCTGTCACTGAGACTCTGGTATGGTTACATTATTGTTTTGATGGATACTCTTGATTATTGTATAGTGAATGTTGAAGGCATTCTTGGTGTGGTTGTTATGATTTGGTTCATGTTGGCTGATGGAGTGAGAAGCACTATTATGATTCAGTGTTGATATGATTGCTATAGTATGTTTCTTTCTTATACATGATTGAGTAGCATTCATATTGTATGGTTGAGAAGAATGAATAAGTTATTGGAGAAATTGGATGTGTTGTGACTGGTTGTGGGTCAGTTTGGACAGTGAAAGATAGAAGAGAATGTGATTCCAGGTTCCAGAAGATCTGAGCATGTGAAGCAAAGTAAAACCCTAGTTTCTTAGAAGTATACGCAGGTTGTAGTATAGACTGGTCGCATGCATATGTGAGTTGTACTACTGGTAGGGCACATACATACGCATGATGCACTACCGACAGGTCGCGTACCTGTGACAGATTGATATCTGTGGAGGATTGTTGCCTCATCTCAGTTGGTGTTGAGGATGTAAGTTGAGTCTTTCATATAGAGCTAGTTCTCTTGTAGAGTTGTACTCTATTCAATTATTGTTGATAAACCCCAAGGACTGAAGTCCATAATAAAAAGAAAATTGTACACACATCTTGTGTTCTTTGTGTTTCTTGTGGTGATGATTTGTTGATGATATATTGTTGATATATGTTGATGATATATGTTCACATCTAAGTGGTTATAAATGACAGCAATAATTAATGAGTAAATAATGATTTCTAACTAATGAGTTTTTTGTAAGAGGGAAGTTTTTGAAAAAGAGCTCCGCACTCATTCACCCCCCCCCCCC
>ML788997.1:634448-670751 GCA_009831015.1 Picea engelmannii
TCATGTTATTAGATTTATCATTGAGCAAATGTAGAATAATTGTGTAAATGAAAATGAAATGAAATTATGTTTAAGCAAAATTTTTATTGTATATGTTTAATGGAAGATTAATAGTTTAACACCATGTATGGGTGTTACAATAAGTTTCTTCTCATTTGGATCGGTTGGAGCATTATTTGGGATTACATAGCCACTTACAAATGAGCACCAAATGTCTACTCCCAAATCTATTAGGTAATTTTTCACTCTATCACTCCAGTATGCATAATTTCTTCCATCAAATCTTTGAATCCCATTTGAAATTTGCTCATGGTCATCCATCTCTACTCAGGATTTTCCTTTCAGTGGTTAAACTATTCTGAAGGCAACCTGCTCTGATACCAATTGTTGATACTAAGAGGGGGGTGAATCAGTATCAAGTACAATTTAAAAAAAAAATCAAATTGTTGGACCTTGACCAAGTTTTGAGAGTTTCTTGGTCATGTTGACCTATTTTGGGACTTCGACAGCCTGTCGAAGGAGGAGCGCAAGACGAAGAAAATATCACGAGATCACGGCCCCCTTTGGGCCTCTTTTTGGGTTTTTCAGAATATGTAACGGGAAAGGGATGTTCACCCATGGGTTTACCCATGTTTAGGCCTATTTTGTATATAAATAGATGCCTAGGCTAGGAATAAGGAGAAGGAGACGAATGAAAGGCTAAGTGCTAGATCTAAGTGATGTGAATGTATGCTAAGTGAAAGTAGGGTTTTTGATACTTTGTGCATGATTGTAAGAGACTTCCAGAGCTGAGTGCAAGTAGTTGTGATAGATTGTGAAAGGCTTAGTGTTGTAATGCAAGGAAGAAGGATCTAGCAAGCTACACAAATCTTTTGTCCTGTGCGGAGTAAGGGTTAGAGGCTTTGTGTTGTAACAGATTGACTAAAGGCAATAAAGAAGAATATTTGGTGGATGTAGCCCCAAGAGGGGGGTGAACCACGTAAACACTGTGTCATCTTGCTTGGTGCTTGCCTGAATGTGTTTATGTCTTCTTTTATTAGTACTTTGAGATGATTAGATAGATCTGCTTATGCTCAGTGTTAATGATGTATATAATGTCAGATCTAATGTACATGAATATGCTTAGTGATTGATCAGTTACATCTGACCTATTTTACTTATGCTAAAGTGCTTGTATACAGTAGAGTACTGTGAATACTGTGAGGCTCTGTTTTCTCAGTGAAGTAGACAATGATTGCATGTTAAATAACTGAAGGTGCTAATTGCTTTATTAAGTAGTACAATCATAGATCTGTGTCCCAGCTAAGGTTGCAGACACTTGAGTCCTGCAACCACCCATGTCTCTACCTTGGGTGAGACTTCATATTCTTCATAGGTGTTGCTGAAAGAGCCAGTAGTTAGGGTTTTGTTGGTGTGTTGTTGTAGCATTGAACCCCGGGTCTTCCCCTATGCCAACAAATGGTTCCATTGTCGGGACCTGAAACTATGATTGCTGGGAAATGAGAAAGAGGAAGCTCTATGCAAATATTCATCCTGAAATTGTAAAATCTTTCTGTGTATATTTGTGCTCTAGTGCACAGTATTCTACTTGATCTTAAAATATCTGTGCTAAAGAGAGAAGGCCAGATCTGAAGGAAAGAAGCCCGATATGAAGAAAGGAGGTCAGATCTGAAGAAAAGAATCAAGATCTGAAAGATTTGTGCTCTAAGAAATGTAAAAGTGGAAACTTCTGAGTAAAAGAGGTAAGATCTGCAATATCTGTGCTCTGATAAAGGTAAGAATAGTTAAAAAAGTATTAGATCTGAAAGCTTTGTTCTCTATAAAAGTAAGATAAGTGGAATCTTTTGTTTCTAGAGTATGAATCTAGGTATGTTTGATAGAGTCTATCCTAGATTAAAAGCTAGGGCACTGATAGATGAAAAAATATTTGATATGAATAGATCTGATAAGAATAATGAAATATATGTTATACCTATGCATACAAAGAATGTTTGGACTAACAAATGGATGCAGGACCCTAGAAAGAATTTTTTTTAGGTTACTTAATACTATCCTAATGTGCAGTACAGAAGAAGTTGGGGATCATTTAAAAGAAAGAGAGGATTAACCCTTTGTTATAGTTGCAGAAGACCATGACATATTGCTAAGGAATGCCATGGCAGAAGACCTAGTTGTCTTTGTTGTAAGGCTATGGACAATGAAGTGTTGGATTTCCCTAGAATGATCACTAAGATTGAAGGAATGAATCTGAATCAATAGAACCCTAAGGCAGATCCAGAAAAGGCAGAACCCTAGCAAGAATCCGAGAAAGTATTGATACAAGTAAAAGAAACCCTGAATGACCACCGACATGTCATCTTATCAGAGATATTAAAAGTGAGGGAATGAATTGAAGCAAGAATAGGGGACTTCAACATTGACTGTGTTCTGGATGAGGAAACACATATGAATATTATGCCAGAGAGAACCTATGAAGCTATAGGAAGGCCTGCTATGATCCCTTCACTAGGAGGAATAATTTTATTCAGAGGAAAGCTAGTAAACCTATGTGGAAGGCTCACTCAGATACCTATGACTATCAATGGAACTTCGACAAAACAAGACTTTGAGATTATTAAATTTTTTGAAGATAGCGCCCCGTTTACCATGCTAATAGGAAAACCTTGGATTCATAGAGATCAAGACAGACGAAAGGAAGAAGAATAAGTTTTTGAACAGAAGAAGAAAGAGTTAAAATACGTTATGACTAGAAGGATCGCGCACTTGATTGAGGAACAGAAGAGAAGATCGCAGATATTTAATACTAGCAACCCGGATGTCAAAGCTAAGAGAACACTAGATGATCCTCAGGATATTGAATTACCTATCCTAGACATAGAAGAAGTATTATCCAAGAACCATATGAAATAATTTCAACAACACGAAGTAACTAAGACCAAAGAAGAAAAGAATTAGAACGAGAAAAGCATTATCGAGACGAAGCTCACTAGAAAGAAGTCTAGAAAGTTAAGAAAGAAAAGGGATAATAATGAAAGGTTACAGGAGGTTCTAGAGGAGACCTCGCAGAAAGAAAAATTGCAAAATTGGAGCTTCCCCGAGATATTAGAACAACGACACATGGCACTTCGCCATGATGAAGAAATATAGTCGTTGGGGCTGATATATCCATTTGAATTCCACTCCGAACGAACAGAAAAAAAATAAAGGTTCATCATCCAACCATTGGACCGCACCATAATGGATCGAACAAGAGTTAATGGAGGCTCATACCCATTGCAAGACAATCGTTGTCGAATTACCTATTTATCTTGTCGCGCCATGCATCGAGAACACTTTTTCCAAATCGGGAATTCGAGCCCATAGCCTAAGCCAAGTTTATATAGTGATCATTGTGTTATCGTTCTCTATCTCATTACTATGTTTGATTTGTTCCCCAATCTCGCGAATTGTTTATCTTGAGTGCGTATGTCAGAATCATTGAGCATTGCATAGAAAGTTATTGAAGAGGTTATGATCGACTTGATGATAGAGAGAGTCATGTCATAGCAAGGGTTGTCTATAGGTGTACAAGCATCGTCGAAGAGAGGACTACAAGCCTCTCCTTCCACTGCTCGAGTCGGTCCATCCCAGCCAGCCAATGAGAAGTGCACTAAGAATAGATACGATATCGTGAATGCTAAGATGATTCTAAGCATTCTACCTGCTTATCTACCACCTCTGAGCGGCACCATCAATCGTGACAGTGTACCTCGCAAATTTGATTATGCTTGGATCACTGCGTACCTTCTGAAAGAAGTGCGTGCAATTCATGCCGACCAGCATAAGCTCACCAAATTGAAGTTCAATGACTTCAAAATCAGTGATAGGAAGGTTTACAATATGCTCACCCCTCATAAATATTTGACGTGAACCAAAGGAAAGAACTCCAAGATTATAACTCAATCATGGACCCAGAACCTCGTGCAGTCAACCCTACTTAATGTAATGAAGATTCCTCACTTCGGGAGGCATCAAGAAGTGAATGCATGCGTCAAGTTTTTGTTGTCCTACTATCATGGAGGATACTTAAGGTTGAACTGTCGCATCATAGTGGATTCAACTTTGATTAATCATATCATAGGGCTTAGCATGAAGGGCCTCGACCCACATGATTTCTACCCCGGAAAGACCGCAGATCACACTCTTTCCCAGAGAATAAAGGATACCTATGGTGATGCAGAGAATGGAACGCGAGGATACAAGGTAGCCTCTATCCAAAGTGGTGTAGTACACCTTGCCTGTCAGTTGATCGCAGGCAAGCTAGTTCGCAAGAACCAACTGACCCAAGTAACCAGATTTGTAGTCGACCTCACAGGGAAGTGCGTGGAGGGCCTAGATATGAATTGGGCCAAATATTTGGTGAACCAGCTAGAACTGGACTGCAGCGAAGCATAGGACCAAGGGTACAAGTTCATTTTAGTTGGTTTCTCATATTAATCACTTTCATTGCATGGGATATGTCAGAAGGTGCAACCTTCCGAGATGTTGAGCCCTTTGAACCATTGACCGTGAAGTTTAGTACGTTGTGGTATTCCAGCGACATGAACAAGCAGTGGAAATCAAATGTCATCTTCCACACGTATTATAACCAGTTGAAGGTATCCATATAGGCCACGCCTCGCATAACCCCAAACACACTTCACAGATTTAGGATATTGACGAATTTATCATGGACCACCACTTCATCTACATCACCGCGTGCGTTGATGAGCATCACCAACAACTACAATCATGCTACAAGTTAACGGAGGATGAACTAGAGGAGATTACCAAAGAATGGTTGGTGAACCTCCTTGTTCCAGTGGACCCCACAGAGATGTCTGGTGTTGATAGCCCCGCAACTGCGCCAGATACAGTCAGACCTAACAAGATAAAGAAGACCAAAGAGGTCAATGATTTAGATAGTGCATCCGTAAAGACTGTGGCTATTTCAGCCGAGCAAGGAGTTGATGGCATAGAAGTAGAGCAGAAGAAAGGAGAAGTTACACCACCAAGAGACGAGGAGGATCCCTCAAAGAAAAGGAATGTTTCCCCTCCGAAACCTTTTTTCAAGGAAGAAAATAAAAGCAACTAGAACCAAGTTTGAGACCACCCTAACCTCAGACAACTTTGACTTCATCGTCTCTACACTGAATGATGCTTCACTGGAGATAGTAAAGAAGCAGGAATCCAAGTAGGAGGAGGTGTTTAGTTTCATCAAGGTCGAGCTTCAAGAAGTGCATAAGGCACTACAGTCCAGTTGTTCAGTATCCACTGTGCCCCTGACAGTTGGAACACTAGAACTAGGTGATGAGCCCACTCAATTACACTGAATTGTCGATACAGTTGAAGCTCGATTTTGACGAGCTCGAGAAGAAATAGTACAAGCCACCCAGGCTTTGGCACAAGCATAGGGATATCTTCTAGAACAACAAAATAATGCAGAATGAGAAAAACTTACTCTCCAAGAAAAATGGGATGAAGAGAAAGAAGAGCTATAGAAAAGCAAGGAACAGTTGCTCACCAAGCAACTTGAAGTTAAGGAAAGGGTCAATAGAGCACTTCGCTTTATGACAATCGTTGAAGTACATACCAAAGAACAAGTTCCACAGTAGGTGGCACAACTAGAAGAGGTAATACAAAAGCTACAACAATGCATCGTAGAACTAGAGCTCAACGTTGTACCTGAAACCCCCCAGGAGATAAGAGACCAGTGAATTGGACAACCTTTCGAAGGAGGAGCGCAAGATGAAATGGAGATCACGGGATCTTGGCCCCCTTTTGGGCCTCTTTTTGGGTTTTTGGGAATATGTAACGAGAAAGGGATGTCGATGTTTAGGCCTATTTTGTATATAAATAGATGCCTAGGCTAGGAAGAAGGAGAAGGAGATGAATGAAAGGCTAAGTGCTATATCTAAGTGATGTGAATGTATGTTAAGTGAAATTTGGGTTTTTTATGCTTTGTGCATCATTGTAAGAGACTTCCAGAGTTGAGTGTAAGTAGTTGTGACAGATTGTGAAAGGCTTAGTGTTGTAACACAAGGAAGAAGGATCTAGCGAGCTGTGTAGACCTTCTGTCATGTGTGGAGTAAGGGTTAGAGGCTTTGTGCTGTAACAGATTGACTAAAGGAAATAAATAAGAAGAGTTGGTGGACATAGCCCCAGGAGGGGGGTGAACCACGTAAACACTGTGTCATCTTTCTTAGTGCTTGCCTAAATGTGTTTATGTCTTCTTTTGATCCAGATTTTATGAGTAGAATGAAATGAATATAGATTATTAATAGGTTCTTAACACAAAATAATAGAGATACAACAAAACTAGTTTTCTATTCAATAACAAATAAGCTGAAACTGTAAAATGCAGCGGAAACAAGCTTACTGGAATGGTGGCGGCTTATCTCTGAGAAGAGATGTGACAGTCGCGCACATTCGCAAGAAGAAGGTTAAAATGAGGCTCTGAAGGCCTTTTTACAATAATAAATAATGCTAAAAACCCTATACATCCAAAAACCTAACCCTAGGAGATGAAGCGCCAAAAGTCATGTGGGTCCCATTTGGGTAAGTTAGTACATCAACTTCCCAGGGTCGTAACTTTTGCATACGATCTTTGTTTTAGGCGTGTGATAGCGCGTTGCAAAGGTATCATCGAGGAGATTAATTTTGGGGGATCAATGATTCCTTCATCTATCATTGAGGAGATTGATCCCGAAAAACCTTCATTTAGGCCCTCAAAATGGCCCCAAAAGTTAAAACTACTAAAAATAGTAAATTGCCAAAATTGTCAAAAAACTGTTTTGAGCCAGTTGGAAAAGGTGGGTGGCCACCGATATCCATCTGGATCAATCCTCCCTCCTTAGGAAGAAATGGTCTCCATTGCATTGAGGTCCCCCATCAGATGAGGAAATTTTTGTTGAACTTGGCCTCGGGTGAGCCACTTGCCTTGGTGCAGAAGCTGCCCTGCTTTGATGACTCGATAAAGTTGGATCCTTTGTTGTTTAGTGCCCTTGATTTGTCTTTCCACAATCTGATCATTGGATGCTTGTTGTATGTAGTCAGGGTTGAGCTCTGTTGGTGTCAGTTGTTCTGCTACTTCTGAGGTGTCCAAGAATGGTGGGAAATAAGGTCGAAGGAGATCCACGTTGAAGACTCGGTGCAGGCCAAGGAAAGGAGGAATATTGAGCTCAAAAGAATTATCCCCCACAGCCTTGGTGATAGTGTACGGCCCATAACGGAGTGGGAAAATCTTCTGATGGGGTCCTGTAAGGAGTTCTTTTTGCAAGTACAACCAAACTTTGTTCGCCCACCTGAAACTTATGTGGCACCCGATGTTTATCATAGCGTTGTTTATAATTGTCATTGGACTTTTGTAGGATATCCTGAACCTATTAGCGGATGTGTTGGATACACTCAATGAACCGAGTGGATTTGTCAGCTTTAGTTGAAGCAGGATATGAGTCTGTCAAGGTGACCGCAAGAGGAAGTGCAACATCAATGGGACCCAATGGTTGGAATCCCAACCCTACTTGAAAGGGGTTGTGGCCAGTTGCGCTATGTAGGGCTCAGTTGTAGCTATGTTGGACATAGGGAAGGATCTCATCCCATGTGAGAGGGTTATTTGAATTATACATGTGAAGGATATGCACAATCATTCGATTTACAACCTCGTTTTGGCCATCTGTCTGGGGGTGGAAGGTCGTGGATTTGGTGAGATTGGTGTCCAGTAGTGACCAGAGGCTTGACCAGAATGTGCTGAGAAATCGACTATCCCAATCTAAGACAATGGTTTGTGGGATTCCAAAATGTACCCAGACTCGTTCAAAGAAGAGATTGGTAGTGGCCTCTACTGTGATTCTCTTCTTGCAGGCAACTAGAATCACCATCTTAGAAAAGCGATCAACAACCACAAAAACACAGTCATTTCCCCGCTTGGTGGATGGGAGGCCCGACATGTAGTCCATTGATATGGATTCCCATGGCCTTTCAAGAGTGGGAAGAGGGGTGTACATGCCCTATTTCTTAGTGGTTGGTTTGGAAATAGCACAGGTAGTGCAAGACCTAATATACTTGCTGACCTTCTATCGAAGTTTCGTCCAGTAGAAATGTTTCTGCAACATCGACACTATATTTTCAATGCTGAAGTGTCCTGCCACCTGACTGTAGTGGGCTTCCCAGATCATCTTCACTCGCTCACTTGATGGAACACAAATATGGCCCAGATGACACAACAACCCATCCTAAAGATGGAAATTATCGACAACTGCATTTGCACACAACATTTGGTAGGTGGTGGCGAAGTCAGGGTCTGTCTCATAGAGTTGGGTCCATCCAGATGTCTCATGGCTACAAGAGTTTAGCACTGTGGTGAGTGCCGCAACTGGCGGTCTGCTGAGGCAATTAAAGACATGATTGGTGCTTCCTATTTTATACTTGATGTTGAGGTGGAATTGTTGCAAGTATGTGGATCACTTTTGATGGCAGTCATTCTACAATTTTCCCTATGTCTACATGAACTGCAGTGGCTTATGATCAGTGTGGATGACTGTCTCCTTCCCAAGAATGTGATGTCTCCATTGGCAGCATGCTTTCACAATGGAGTACATTTCTTTTTCATAAGTAGGGTACTTATGGAAAGTATCTGACAGTGTCTCACTATGATAAGCCACGGGGTGGCTGTGCTGAGTGAGAACGGTGCCCAAAGCATAGTCTGAAGCATCTGTCTCAATCTCAAAAGGATGTTGCAGGTCTGGTAGTGAAAGTATTGGGTTTGAGCATAAGCGTTGCTTTAAATCATCAAACACTTGTTATTTGGACTGGCCCCATGCAAATTTCACCTTACCACCACCCCTATTTATTTGGCTGAGGGCCCATGAAATATGGGAGAAACCCAGCACGAACCTGCAGTAGAAATTGGCAAGGCCCAAGAAGCTCTGAAGCTCAGTGAGTGTTGTTGGGGCTGGCCAGTCACATATGACTTTGATCTTGGTTGGATCCACATGTACGCCATGATGATCAATGATGTAGCCCAAGTAATGGAGCCTATCCATGCCGAAGGAGCATTTTTCCAAGTTGGTGTATATCTTGTGTTGTCGCAGGGTGTGCAGAACCTGCTGAATATGCTGCAAGTGTTTGGCCCAAGTCTTGTTGTAAATTAGAATGTCATCTAGATACACCACTACAAAGGTATTGGTGAATGGTCACAGGATATCATCCATCATCCTCATGAAAGTGGCTAGAGAATTTTTCAAACCAAAGGGCATGACCAACCATTCAAAAAGGCCTTACTTTGACTTGAAGGAAGTCTTCCATACATCTATCTATTCTATTGGGACCTGGTGGTAGCCAGACTTCAGATCAATATTACTGAAGTATTTGGCCCCCGTGAGTTGATCAAGGAGGTCATCGATTTGGGGAATCAGGTACCAGTTTCTGATTATGATTTTATTCAGAGCTCGGTAATCAATATAGAGTCGCCAGGTCCCATCTTTCTTCTGTACCAGCACGATTAGGCTTCTGTAAGGTGATGAACTAGGGCAGATGTGCCCCTTGTGAATTAGTTCTTGGATCTGTCACTTGATCTCCTCATTCTCTAACAAAGAGAGACGATAGACTGTCCCATCGGGTAGCAGTGCGTCGGGGGTCAAATCGATGGGGTGCTTGAACTGGAAGTGCAGACATACCCCTATAGGTGAGGAGAAGATATCCAAGTATTCTTCCATGACCTTATCTACTTGCTTATGTTGTGTGGAGAGGTCGTCCGCAGAGACCCTGGACGTGGCTGTGATCTTTTGCTTATTCTGAGAGATAATCATGAAGAAGACAAACTTCCCCATATGAGAGATGACCTTCCTACATTCCTTAGCAGAGATCAAGGAAATAGCACTAGGTGAGACTGCCTCGGGTATCCTGTACAATTTCCTGTTCAAAGTAATAATAACACTATGAGGCCTAGACTCATATATAGCATGATGTTTCCATAAATAAGGTTGGCCCAAAAGAACATCACAAACTTCAAGAGGAGCAACATCACACAATACCTCGTCTTTGAAGGGCTTGATGCCATACGACAGTCGGCACTGTTGGCTGATGCAGATATCGCTTCCTTGGCAAAGACATCTAATGGTGTACGGTTGTGGGTGCGGTGTTATTGGAAGGGCCAGCCGCTTGATGACCTCTACTGAGATGAGGTTCTTCTGGCTATCTCTATCAACGATGAAGTGCAGTGGGGTGCCTTTTACCAACATCTGTGAATGGAAGAGGTGCTCTCCTTCTTCTGGCTCATCTGGTTCACCAGGCTGCAGCTTGGTGGTAGCAACGGTGGCTCTGGGTTCTGCGTCAATGATACATCTTCCCCTTTCTGGTTCTGGCTCAGAGTCATAATCTGCATCTGATTCAGAGGCTTTCACTTCGGCCACCAGCGACTGCTTTGAGCGGCAGTCAGCAGTGTTATACCAAGGGCTCTTATGGAAGTCACACCACTTCCTGGTATCTTTCTTTGTCTTTCCGATGTCCTTCTTTTCTTGCATCTTGGACTGGTTTTCCCAATACTGTCCATATTTTCTCTGTCCTTTGTTCGGTGGGTTGGGGCTACCCTTTCCTGGCTTTTGTTATGAAGGGTTTCCAGGCCCAAATTGCCGCGTCTTTTGTTTAATCTTCTGCTCAATTTTGACGGCATATCGGTAGGTCACGCCTAAGGATGAGATGAAAAGAAATTCCATTTTGGTCTGGATGTATCTATGTAGAGCACTAGATGTTTCTCTGAATCTTTGATACCCAACTTGGTGCGCAAGGTATGGAAGATATTTGTGAAATCTAGCACTGCTTGGTCTCTTTCTTTCCGCAGTGTGGTCCATTTGGTATATAGGTCGTCATAACTTTCGACGGGTTAGTATGGTTCCTTAATAGCAACCATGAAGGATTCCCAGGTGGCCGTGACTGAAAATAATGAGGTTTTCTCTGTTTCCTTTTGCTCACAGAAAGTTTCCCACCAATCTTTGACATGGGGAATGGCTTTGAGGAGTGCAAAAATAATATTTTATTTATTCAAAAAGTTATGGATAGAAAAATACCCTTATAGTAGATTCAACCACTTGTCTACAACATCTGTGTCTATCTGACCTTCAAATATAGGAACATCGAATTTTATTTGTACCTTGAAGGGAGCGATGCCTCCGTTCGAAGAATATGTGTCGCTTGTTGGTAGCCATCGAAGGATTTGCACAAAACTATCCATCATCTCATTCCTCTATTGCGTGAGGGCTTCCTCAATAAACAGTTTGAAAGGATCTGATGTCCCATCATATTTATTTTCTCCTGCCATGGGAGTTTGCTTGGGAATGCAAGAGCTTCTTTCCTTAAGAGAAACAAGCTCGAGACCCAACTCTTTGTACTCCAACCTCGTTGGGGACATGCATTAAGACGACAAGGAGAAGACCGATCTGATACCATTGATCTGTATTTTATGAGCATAATGAAATGAATACAGATTATTAACAGGTGCTTAACACAAAATAACAGAGATACAACAAAACTAGTTTTCTATTCAATAACAAATAAGATGAAACTGTAAAATGCAGCGGAAACAAGCTTGCTGGAATGGTGGCAGCTTATCTCTGAGAAGAGATGTGACATCAGTGCACATTTACAAGAAGGTTACAATGAGGCTCTGAAGGAATTTTTACAATAAGCAAGAATGATAAAAACCCTAGACATCCAAAAACCTAACCCTAGGAGATGAAGCGCCAAAAGTCATGTGGGCCCCGTTTGGGTAAGTTAGTACATCAACTTCCTGGGGTCGTAACTTTTGCATACGATCTTCATTTTAAGCGTGCGATAGCCCGTTGGAAATGTATCGTCGAGGAGATTCATTTTGGGGGCTCAATGATGTATTTGGCTATCATTGAGGAGCTCAATCCTGGAAAACCTTCATTTAGGCCCTCAAAATGGCCCCGAAAGTTAAAACTGCTAAAAATAGTAAATTGCCAAAATTGTCAAAAAACTGTTTTGAGCCAGTTGGAAAAGGTGGGTGGCCACCGATATCCATATGGATCATCTTTTCTTACTACTTTGATATGATTAGATAAATATGATTATATTCAGTGCTAATGATGTATATAATGTTAGATATAATGTACATGAATATGCTCAGTGCTTGATCAGTTACATCTGACCTATTTTGCTTATGCTAAAGTGCTTGTATATGGTAGAGTACTGTGAATACTACGAGGCTCTATTTTCCTAGAAAAGTAGACAATGATTTCATGTTAAAGAGCTGAAGGTGCTAATTTCTTTATTAAGTAGTAAAATCATAGATCTATGTCCCAACTAAGGTTGCAAACACTTGAGTCCTGCAACCACCCCTTCCTCTACCTCGGGTGAGACTTCATCTGCTTCGCAGGTGTTGCCGAAAGAGCTGGTAGTTAGGGTTTTGTTGGTGCATTGTTGTAGCATTGAACCCTGGGTCTACCCACCAACACAAATTATAATTAAACCATTAAATTATATCCAATGAGAAATGAAGAATAGTATAAGAGATACACCAATACACCACAATACGCCATGCAATATATATGAGAAATAATCAATAGTTATTTTTCAAGGGAAGTAATGAATTCCAATGGTAGCTACAGCTTCCAAATGTAAAGGGAGGGATAAAAATCCAAGAGGAAGATACAATCCTCCAATACAAAGAGAGGTTTTAACTCTCCATACTTTCCCCTTCCTTCCACCCAATAATATATGAGAGATAATAAAACTTTACATTAAATCATCACCACCTGCCAACCATCACATAGAACCTGATAATGCTTCCTGATACTTCTTCAAATTCTGAAATTATTCAATTCTTGGAATACTTTGATCCTAAAGATAATATTACTCAGTGTATTCTCCGAAACGTCTCCAAGTTTCACTCCTTGAATCCTCCCCAAAAAGAAGTTATAGAGAGAATGGTAGACCTTGTTCAATTATGGTTTATTCAGAAGAGTGAACTTGTATAGAATGCCCCGTGCTCAATATTTAACATACGATTCTGAAACTCTCACACAAGAAACTTCAGTTTGTATTCTTTCCAATGAAATTTTTTGCACATCATTTGTATTCTCTATGAAGAATATATGACTATTTTAACTGGAACACTTGTTTATTGACTAGCTTCAGGACTAGTCCAAAACCCTATCTTCCACAGAGTGTATCTTCACAATTATAGAGAATAAAGAGTTTAATGTTTTACCATGGGTACCTTGATATGTCTTCTCAATACCATATCAATTTCACCATATGAATGATTCTAGAAAAAAAATTATAGTGAAAATGGTAAGATGACCTGTAAATAACATACCTTAGAACACATCACCAAAAGACTTCATCCTCCCTTGAAATCTAGCGTTCTTTACTTATGATTTCCTCTTAAATTCGACTTGTATATAAAATGAATGTATAATAATATGTATTTATACCATTTACGTCACTTTATTTTAACATTAGGGCTGACCTGGCACTTTCTTATTTTGTAATTATTTTCTTTAATTGTCTTCAGGGCCGACCTGTATTTCCTTCTTCAATTCACTTTGTCATCTTCAAAAATTCATTTCTCCTCAACCATGAGGATCCACATGACATGCCACATACCATTGGAAACAAAATGATGTATACTATCTATCCATGGGTGTTGTATCTGCATGTTCATTGTCCTTCATGTCCAAATACCATATCAGTCTTGTAATCCAAAACCAATGACTAGGGTTGACATCAATGACAACAACCAATATTGCAACAAGGTCTAGGATGCAAAGAAGATACACATGTTGAAGCAATAACCTCAAATAATCATGAATTAAAGGATGAATAAAAGGTTTCAAGAAAACCATCCAAAGGCAAGGAAAGTTTCAAAAGAACTAAGCAAGAAAGACATCAAGAAGATACCTTTACACCTCAAAGAAAATGGACACCAAAGCAAAGGTATGAAAGTGATTTGCATGGTCAATGTTATTCATGTAATGAATATGGTTACAAATATTTGTAAGGTGTATATTATGAAAGGATATATAATGGAACATATTATAAAAGGTGTTCAAGATGTGATCAAGTAGGACAGATTGTTGTTCATTGTAACACCATGAGATGCTACAGTTGTAGTGGATTTTTCCACAAATACCAGGAGTGCTAGAACACAAGAAGAAAGTACATGATAAGGAATTCAAATAGCATGACTAGAAGAAGGAATGAAGTAAGAAAGGGAGACATATTTGAAAATATGGAAGCTTAGAGATCAAGTTCTGAGAAGCAGGGTCACCTTCAGAAGTGGGTGAAGAAGACTGAGAAACTAGAGTAGAATGGAAGCCTTAAGGGAGGCTCAAGTGTGTCATATACTAAAGGATACGTGGGTGACAGTGGCATCAGTCACGTACATACGCAGACAAATATTGAATAGGTCACATACATACGCGATATGTCTATGCAACAGGCCATGTATATGTGGTAAACCCTTGGGAAAAAGGAAATTCACATGGTTTGCAGCTTGATGTGATGGTATAACACTCTGTTGCAAGGTCTGACATTGTTTGTTGCAGGTTCTAACACTATTTTTTGCAGGTTTTCATGATTCTGTATTGGATTGTGTAAGGTGATTATGTAAAATAAAATCTTGGGTGCATGGAACTAACACATGAGTAAGGATTGAGGCACTTTCTGTTGAAGAACAATGTTGTCTATGATAGTAAAAGTTATGGTACCTTTGATTTGTGATTTCATTAAAGCACACTACTAGTACATGCATTGTTGGTGAATGCATTTTGGCATATGGTTGGACTACACAATGGGATATGTAGTTGGTGAGTTAATGAGATGATCATGTTGTACATCATTGATGATCTATAGTTGATGCATGATTGGCACATTGGTAGAGGCACCTACTAGCAGTTTGATTGGAACATATTTTATGGAGGATTTGGCATACATGTATAAGGATTCATCATGTTGTAGCATTGGGGCATGGTTAATGTACTTGTTTGGTACATTCATAGATGGAATATGCTTGATGGTATTACTTGATTAACACAACAACTGGTATTTGTTTGAGATACATGGTTATGACACTTGGTTCATAATGGAGACATATCATGAGTGATATGACACTTGCTAGCATGTTGATAGAAGAATATGGTTGATACATTCCATTGATGAGATCTTATGGCACATTGTGTGGTATTGATGTACATGGATGATGTACATGGGTTTTGTGCATGATGGGCACACAATTGGTACATGATGTACTTGGGTGATGTTCTACTCATGATTCTCTATTTTATTTTTGACATATATTTTGTTTCATGATGGTTGGCATGTCATGAGTTTCATGAATGAAGAGGTCCAAGGATCGTCATATGGTAGCATATTGTTCATCTTGCAGAGAAGATAGGGGGAGGCATACGCATAGGGGGAGTCATTCTTATTCCCATGGTTCTAGGAGGAGAAAAGAGCCCTATACTTGAAGAAAGAGCATAGAAGCATAGTTCCAAGGGGATAAATGATCATAGGGGGAGTATGAGCGATGTATCTTCATCATTACATTAGAGTGATATCCCTTGTTCAAAAGGGGAGAGATTATTCAGAGGAATATCAAAGACATTCATGCAGGAGGAGCAGCCCCAAGGAGAGTTCAAGTAGGGGGAGCAGCCCCAAGAGGAGAATGACCCTTTTCCATTGATGTCAAAGGGGGAGAGATAGTCACATTGATGTGATTGATGATAATTTATGAGGAGAGATAGTCACATTGACTATTGATGTAGAGCATGCCTTATCTACATGTTGACATCAATAATTGGTAATTGGTGTTGACATCAATGTTGGTATTTCCATCAATGCTAGAGGGGGAGATTGTTGGATCATGTTGTCATTGATTTCAATGGTTTGATTGATTGATGTCAAGGGATTGATGTCAAGTGACTAATTGATGTCAAGTAATGATTCATTGATTGTTGTAAATGGATAGATGTCAAATGGAATCATAGTCATATGATGTCATGCATAGATGAAGATGGATCAATGAGTTGTCATTGATATGATGCATTGTTGGATTGATGAATCATTATTTTCTTATCATGGTTGATAAGGTGCAAAAATGGATGAACTCCAAAGTGGTTCCATTATGGTGAAATCCCTCACGAGAAGACACTTTGCAGTTGAGTTATCCTTGGAGTATGGTTGGAGAACCCATGCTTATATGTGGAATAATGAGATGAATATCAGTGAAGTTGTTGGTGATATTATTCTATATGGATAGTGCATTTCATGCCATTTATGGTGGTATGTGGAATGTCACATAACTCCCCATGGTTTGAGAGTTATGGCATTACGAAGTTGGAGGACCCTCATATATTGTCTTGAAGCCCCAAAATGTCAAACAAGTCAAAGTGCTTGAAAAGAAGAAATCATTATTTAAATGATAAAGTAAAGTGACAAATCAAAGAAGATTATTTAAATGATAAAGTGAGGTGACAAAGTCAAGAAGGAATATTTAAAGAATAAAGTAATGGAGAACTTTCTAATTATGGAAAGTGGTTAACCCTAAAATGAGGAAAATAGGTTAAGTAACCTAGAAATGGGTTAAGTGACCTAGAAAATGAAGAGTATAAATAAGAGGAAAGGGTCTCTTGTGAATTGGAAATTTTTGGAGAATCCCTTGTGTATCTTTGGTGAACATCTTGTGTGTATCTCTTGAGCATGATTGAAGATTTAATCTGAGAGAGAGAGTATGGAGGATCTCTTGAATGCATCAAAGTTTTGGCATGTCTGATATATTGACGGAAAAAGTTTCAAAGGTTCATAAACCCTAGTTTATGAGGTATACATGGGTTGCAATGGGCCAGGATGCGTACACACGTAGGCTTTATGAAGACAGGGTCTGTACAGTTGATGAATTCATGGAGATTGGTGCTTGAGATGATGACAGGATCCTGAAGACTGAAGTAGGTTCTAGATCTACATTTTATGGGTTCATATCTGTCACTGAGACTCTGGTATGGTTACATTATTTTTTTGATGGATACTCTTGATTATTGTATAGTGAATGCTTAAGGAATTCTTGGTGTGGTTGTTATGATTTGGTTCGTGTTGTCTGATGGAGTGAGAAAAACTATTATGATTCACTATGTTTGCACCCTTTTCATCGACTTGGTGAGAAAATCGAGGGTGCTTACATGCCCAGTTGGGTCTTGCTGAGCATGATAGATGTAGAGGAAAGAGTTAGAGAAAGAAAAACAAAACTATAAGCAAGAATTAAATTAAAACAAACTAAAGCTATGAGCATATGGATAAAGAAATAACAAACACAAAAAGACCAACATCACCAATGTTTTTGGGCTGATCTATTGATGAAATCAAAGCACAATGAAGAAAGAGGACTATGGGTCCCTTCTTCCTCCAAAGGAAGGCTCTTGGGCCCTCACAAACTTGCTCTCCTTACAATAAAGAAAAATGAAAATGATAGTGAAAGAACTCCAAGCACATCCACTCAATGGAGAGGTGAATGGCTCTATGAAATGGTGTCAATGTACTATTGTCAAGGAGTGAGTCCTTAAAACAATCTAGGAAGCATAACATTACATGAAATTCCTTGAGAAAATGATGTTTCTTCATGGTTTTTTATAGCATTACATTGGGTGATTATGTAACTCCTTTGAAGTGTGAAAAGGGGCTCTTTAGGGCTTCATTAGGTCTTTGACCAGCCTACCATGCGGATTCAGCTCAGATTTGAAGGTCAAATCGGCTTGGGAGCTGATCCATAAGTGGTTGGGAAGCCGACCAATTCAATAAATGCGTCATTTAGCAGGTGTGCAGGTTTTTTCGCCAACAGTCGCGCATCATGCACGTATGCGCGCATGGTACGTTCATGTTCCGCGCATGTGCGTGCGCACCAAACTTCTATAAAGCGCCCTTTAATTTTTGGTTACTTTGTATAGTTTTTGACCTTTCTGGAATGCTATGAAATTAATTTAGTGCCATGAATGACTTCATTACTGTTTGACGATGCTGAGTTCTTGTCGCCATGTGCGGATGAAATTTCAGTGATAACAAATGCCCCCTGATGGATGAGGTTAGGAGCATATGTATAGCCAAAATCCATCAATGTTTCTTCTACTGAGAATGTTGTTGTAAGAGAGAGCAATAGTGGGACCATTTAGAGCGATGTGTTGGAGAAAAAAGGTACCGGTAGGACCCGACCTTCTGAGAGTTGTGCAAAGAATAGAAAACTATGTACAAACGAGGTGGGCATGCCCCATGCTCGTGTTTATGTAACTCTGAAAAAAGATGACTGAAGTGTTGGTGTAGACAACTGCAGCGCCCTCGGGGGAGGTGATGATAAAGGAAGAAGACAATTCTGCAAAGGAAAATACTCTGAATAATAGGTAATGGTCGCGGTAAGAAGCAGCGACGATGATGCGGGCATTGATGGCCCTACCCAGTTCAGAGGTCTTCGGAAAATGGTAGAAATAACTGCAATAGTCACAAAGTAAGACCCACCATAACATGATAAAGTGTTGGCGTCGAATGTTATGGGGGCCAACGACAACATACTTGAGGAAGAGCATCCTCTGTGTGAGTTCCGTTAGATGAGACGACACATACTTGATTAGGGGGAAGGAGTGGTGGTGCTCCATGGTATGTCCCTAACAAGGATGGATCTTTAAAACTCCCAGGACCCATATCGACGAGTGGATATGCGTCTTTGTTAGTGTGAATGAGAGGAAGAATGTTATCGAGGTTGGTAGAGGGGTTAGGCTCATAATGTGAGACTTGGTCGATGGTTACAATCTTTCCGTTGTGGGGGAACATGATTGTCTGAAAGACGGAAGATGCCACTGCCTTCATAGCATACATGTAGCTACATCCGAACAAGATATTGTAATCGAGTGGGGCGTCGATAACTTCAATATCAATGAGAATGGTTTTGCCTCCGAGTTCAATGGGGACATTTTGGAAGATCCCTTCGGGAGATGATGGTCGTCCTTCATAAGCTCGTAATGTGATGGAGGAGGGTATGAGTTCCGAGGAACCAAGTTTCTGCCATACTATTTTGGACATGATGCATGTAGATGCACCTTCATCGATGATACACCGATGAACTGTGATGTTCCATATTTTTACTGGTATTTGAATAGCGACCAAGGTGGGAAGACGAGGTTCGCAACTATCAAGATCAAAGGTGATGAGTCGAGTATCTGCAGGGTCGATTGCCCCCAAGGTGGAAAGTAGTGATTTCCGCTGCATAGGACAAGTTTGGAGGACTTCTAATACTGACATGGCAGTCGTGGATTGTGCTAATTCGTCTACCAAGCTATAGTTGTGGGCGGCCCTAGCCTGTGGGTTGTGGACATTCCTGCGCAAGGGGATGTGAGGGATGCGTAATGGTGGTTCGGCGAAAGGGCGAGGGATCACCAACAGGGGTCCCGTCAATGTAGGGTTTGTCTCTGGAGAGATAGGAGTAGACTGAGCTGGATACTGACGATTTTGTGTTTGCAGAAGGATTTCTTCCTCACTGGTGAGGAGAATTGTACGCTCTGCGGGATTGTGGGGGTTGTGGTATTGTCCCACCTGAGGTGGGGGATGTTGTGTGTCTTGTTGGGTGTTTATCACACCTTGATGTGGGATAGGATTTTGCAGCATGGCGGGAGGGGGTTGTTGCACATACTGTTGTTGTGCCTGTTGAGGGGCAGCTTGTGCAGCAGCAGGGGGAAGGCTCCTAGAGTCTTTCAACCTTTTGAAATCAGCGATCTGGGGGAAATGGTGAGTGTAATGACCAAACTCGCCACAAAGAGCACAAGGGAAGATGGTTTTAACATTATTTCTCCCTTGGCATTTGTTGTTATTGCCCCCTTGGGGGTTTTGGTTCCCTTGGTTCTAGTTGCCCCTAGTGGGTTGGTGTTGTGGGGGTTGATTCCCGCCTTGACCAGGGTTGTTGTTATTCCTGTTCCGTCCTTTCTTCTTGGCATTGTTCGATGGGTGATTTGGGTTGGTTGTATTTAACTGTTCAAAATTTTGGTATTGTTGAGCCGCCGAAGGTTGAACAAAATTTACCCCCGCATGTGGATGGGGGGGAGCCATGGGTTGTGGAGGACCAAGAAATGGGAAGTATGGGTTTTGTGGTGGTATCAATCCATAAGGTACATAGGAAGGGGTAGTTCTTTCACTAGTACTATAAGCTGATGTTGAGGGAGTACCACTGTTTGTGGGAATAGGTGGATGTATGGGAGGTGCCGGTGGTGGTCCACTGATGGGTGGAGGTATAGCAACAGGATATGGCTGTTGATAAGGGGGTGGTGGGTAATAAGGAGTTCCCCCATATACTGGAGGGTATTGAGGTGTGCCATACATCGGTGGTGGTTGGGGTTGTGGACCATGGTGTGTGGTGGCACCTATTAGTCTGTCTACTGAATGAGACATCCTAGGTTTTTCTTGACCAAAGGGCACAGGTTTTGGAAGATCAGGAAGTACTATGTATAAGTACCCTGAATGTGCGTAGATAAGGTCATACTTTTGGGCCTTACTAATGGCTTCCTCTTCAGATTGAGGGAAGGTGGAAGCGACGTCTTTTCCAAGGAGAGAGACAAGTGATCTGAGAAACCAGTCAAGGCACTGTTGCTTGGTGGTTTCTGCTTTACACAAACTACGTCGCCTACGCCACTCATGAATGTGGACATCGATGTGGGTGGATGAGGTCTGTTTGAAGTTAGATAGTAGTTCTAGACCATTGTCATGGCGTATGGGCAATTGAAAGAAATTCAAAAATGCTTTAGCCAATGACTCAAAGGTCACATGGGACCCTGATTTTTCTTCGACATACCATTTGGCTAATGGGCCAGTAAGTGTGTGTTGAAATAATTGCAGTCTGATGGAATAATCCATAATGTTATTAGAAGAACACCATAGATGAAAGGTCATGACATGGTTGGCGGGGTCATCCCCGGCCTTTCCTTCAAACTTTGGTATGTCTGAAGGAAGTTTTGTTGGCATTGCAGGCCATGTGGCATCATGTAATATGGGATCATTCATGATTTTGGTGAGATCTGGTATGTTGAGAGAGGCCAAATATGGCATCTGTAGTGGGGGGGGAGGGTTAGCTCCGGCCATGGTGTGTTGTGAACCTGACCTTTGATGGGGACTATGTGGGTTGGTTCTCCCTCCTTGAGAGGAAGTGGGTCCTTCGCTCCTGTGTAAAGGAGAGCGAGTGAATGGATGACCTTGGGACGTAGACCCAAGTAATGTAGAACCAAGCAAAGATGATCCTAAGATAGTAGCACTCATAGGAGTGTGTGAAGGAGGTACCGATGAGAGGGTACGACCAGATACTCCCCCTAAGATAGGAGGGAGATCAAGCAAGCGTCGTGAACAACGGGGGTTCTGTGGTTCCCCTATGATGTCAGACTAGTCATGTGAATGTGTGCACAAAGTGGTGAGAGAAATGTAGAAACAAGAGTCTTTTGCGTTGAATGTTTACACAATATATATATCCAAATCAAACTGTAATCAGATGTGCATCATACATAAAATGAGAAAGAAGCATATATATGGGTAAGTGGGTTTTGTCCGCGTGGGGGAATCAAAAGAAAGAAAATGCCCGTGTCCTAGAAAACGTAACGTCATTCCTCTTAAATAGCACTGGACCTTCCAATAGTACTCAACAGTGGGGTCTGAAGTCATCGGAAGAGACACTAGTGAAGGATGAAACAATTGGTTATAATGAGGGGTAGAGGGGGCATATCCCGAAAGAGATGGCGATATTTCCCAATAGCCACACAAAATCCAATCAAGGTGAAATTGCAACCCACAATTGCCACCTGGGTAGATGTCCTAATTTTGGTCACTAGGTACCTCGGTCGAAGTGCGACATTTAGATTTTCGGCCTAAGAAATGGGTCACGGGTTGGATCCCATCCAAGAGGTGGGTGCCTCAAGGGGGGACGCACAAAACAATCGGACCTCGGCCTTCAACCCTTCACGGGTATCTCCCTGCCTTATGGTGATTGGAACACTTGACTTGGAGGATTTGAAGTTCTCTATTTGACAACCTCTATGTTTTGAAAATGCGAGAACCAGATAACCGGGAGTTATTTGGATGCGTATCCCCGAAATCCTACCTAGACTAAAATCTTCTTTGGCACCTCCTGTGGAGGAAAACTTAGTGATTTTTTAGAAAGATTTTAGATGATTTTGTTTTGTGAGGCTAGGGGTGAGAACCAACCTCGTTTGATTAAAAGTGGGAGTGGATAGTCCTATCAAGAAAAGATGGGGTATTTTTGGAATCCATTTGGAGGAAACTTACTTAGACCTCTACGTTTCGAGAAAAGGCTATGTGAGTGATGAGTGACTTTTGTGTGTGAGTGAAAGTGTGCCAAGTTTTAGTTAATTAGATGTCACCTTGCTACATGTGGACTTCGCTTGGTCCTTACAAGAGTTTGATTACCTAATTAGCTAGATGTCATTGGTATAGCCTTACGAAATTCAAAAGCCCTAGAAAACTAGCATGTGGACATGTGGGTCTGTCACTATCCTTTATCTCCCTATGATGATGTAATCTAGAAAAAGCATCAAACTATCCTAGATTGAACATGTGGGCATGTATGGGCCCGTTACAAACCTTTAAACTCTCCTAGTTTTTTGATCTAAGAAAGCAAAATTCCAACCACTATTCTATCTTTGTGACATGTGGGCATGTATGGGCCCGTTACAAGTTTAAAATGTGTTTGAAAAATGAAACTAAGAGGGGTCCCAAAAGGGCCTTTGTCCTCTCCTAAAGGTTTTTTGAATTTTGTTAAGGGAGATGAGATTGTTTTACAACCTCTTTCTGGTTATCAAGATCGCTTGGAGGCGCAAGAGAAGAGCATACTCAAGGATTGTTACTTCAACTTCTAGTCCCAAATGTGAGTTAGATGTGATTAAGTATGATTGTCCAACTTAGATTATTAGTCAAAACAAGCCATCCATGTGGCAAAAAGCAAATAAGGGAAATTGATTTTTATCCACCTAAGTGCCTATGTATGTTAAACTAACCCCTTTATATGGTGAGGGGACTAAGTGTGGTGCAATATCTAGAGCATGCATAACATCATTCTTAAGAAGGAAAATGACTTTCCCCACATCCCAAGACCTTACAATGTGAAATTTCATTCAAAATGCGCGTCCCCTAGTGTAGACAGGCGCGCACAGAGCGTCGGCGCACGAATAGAGAAGAAACTCAAAGTGCATGCGCACAGGGAGAAGTCGTTATAAATGTGCATGCGCGCCCGATGCGCGTCTGTGGGGTGAAATACCCGCGCGCCTGTGACAAATGAATGAGAGAGAAAATCTGGATGGATTTCTCTCAATTCTCCCTTGAATTGGATGGTTAGCAGGTCGACAGAGGTTGGTTTGTGCACCTGCAAGTTAAACAAACTAAAAGGAAAGCAAAATAAACCCAAATGAGGGAGGAATTGATACCTTCTCCCCAGTGTAAGTCACCAATTTGTTTGCACCCTTTTCGTCGACTTGGTGAGAAAATCGAGGGTGCTTACATGCCCAGTTGGGTCTTGCTGAGCATGACAGTTGTAGAGGAAAAAGTTAGAGAATGAAAAACAAAACTATAAGCAAGAATTAAATTAAAACAAACTAAAGCTATGAGCATATGGATAAAGAAATAACAAACACAAAAAGACCAATATCGCCAATGTTTTTAGGTTGATATATTGATGAAATCAAAGAATAATGAAGAAAGCGGACTATGGGTCCCTTCTTCCTCCAAAGGAAGGCTCTTGGGCCCTCATAAACTTTCTCTCCTTACAATAAAGAAAAATGAAAATGATAGTGAAAGAACTCCAAGCACTTCCACTCAATGGAGAGGTGAATGGCTCTATGAAATGGTGCCAATGTGTTATTGTCAAGGAGTGAGTCCTTAAAACAATCTAGGCAACATAACATTACATGAAATTCCTTGAGAAAATGATGTTTCTTCATGGCTTTTTATAGCACTACATTGGGTGATTATGTAACTCCTTTGAAGTGTGAAAAGGGGCTCTTTAGGGCTTCATTAGGTCTTTGACCAGCCTACCATGTGGATTCATCTCAGATTTGAAGGTCAAATCGGCTTGGGAGATGATCCATAAGTGGTTGGGAGGCCGACCAATTCAATAAATGCGTCGTTTAGTAGGTGCGTGGGTTTTTTCGCCAACAACCGCGCATCGTGCTCGTATGCGTGCATGGTACATTCCTGTTCTGCGCATGTGCGCACGCACCAAACTTCTGTAAAGTGCCCTTCAATTTTTGGTTACTTTGTATAGTTTTTGACCTTTCTAGAATGCTATGAAATTAATTCAGTGCCATGAATGACTTCATTACTGTTTGACGATGTTGAGTTCTTGTCGCCATGTGCGGACGAAATTTCAGTGATAACACACTGTTTATATGGTTTCTATATTATGTTGGTTGTTTATACAGGGTTGCGTAGCATTCATATTGTATGGTTGAGAAGCATGAATAACTTATTGGAGAGCTTGGATGTGTTGTGACTGGATGTGGGTCAGTTTGGATAGTGAAGGACAAAAGACAATGTGAATGCAGGTTCCATAGGAATTGAGCATGTGAATCAAAGTAAAACCCTAGTTGCTAAGAAGTATACGTAGGTTTTAGTATAGACTGGATGGATGCATATGCGGGATGTACTACTGGTAGGGAACGTACATACGCATGCTTCACTATCGACAGGTCGCGTACCTGTGAAAGATTGATATATGTGGAGGATTGTTGCCTCATCTCAGTTGGTGCTGAGGATGTAATCTAAGTCTTGCATATAGATCTGGTGCTCTTGTAGAGTTGTACTCTATTCAGTTGTTGCTGATAAACCCCAAGGATTGAAGTCTATAATAAAAAGAAAATTGTACATGCATCTTGTGTTCTTTGTGTTCCTTGTGGTGATGATTTCTTGATGATATATTGTTGATATATGTTGTTGATATATGTTCACATCTAACTAGTTATAAATGATACCAATAAGTAATGAGTAAATAGTGATTGCTAACTAATGAGTTTTTTGTAAGAGGGAAGTTTTTGAAAAAGAGCTCCACGCTCATTCACCCCCACCTCTAAGTGTAGTCGGTGTGTCCAAAAATAATATATGATGATTTGCTAAGAAATCCTTCAAAACTTCTTCAAAATAGTTATCAATACATATATAATATCAATCAAAAAGGATTCAATCAACATCATTTAAATAATCAAATCACGAGCCCAACATTACCCCCACACCCAAAATTCTACAGGTCCCACTGCAAACAAAAATGAATTGATCCATATGACTAGACTTGTTGAGAAGGATTAGATTTAGAAGCTTCTCCCTCTTGTCCTGAAGATTTTTTATTGTGCCTCTTATGATGTTTCAACTGTGGCCTAAGGTTGCGATTGGTATTGGTCATTTTATCTGTAGAAATTTTGATACACTTAATGTATTTCTTGTGATTCTCCTGATCTAACAATTTATGCCACTGTTAAATACAAAATCACTTCTACTATTATTCTTGCAGAAAATTAAACCACGATCACAAACACAATCACAAAGTGAAATATCAAGAACACATAACACATAATTTTTACCGGGAAAGCGTAAAGCTAAAAACCCCACTATCATATATTATGTATATCATGAATCATGAAACAATATCATACAAAACTCTAATCCAAGAGCTCTCAGTACAATACAATCGTCTCACACTATCATACACAAATCAGCAAATACATGTGCCAATTTTCCTGTCCAAACAGCCTGCCTCCTCTGCACAATCTATGCAATTCGAATTCTCACAATGATCGAATCATTAATGAATTACCTAGTTTTCACATGCTCATAAGCATATCCACTGCATGTGTGATCAAATCAGAACTGATAGCCAAATTGTTCCTTTCACATGTTATCTCAACTGGGTCTCCACTGGATCTGACATGCATGTAGTTAACCATGGTGAATCTTCAATTGCATGTGAGTTCACTGATTAATTGAACTCTCACTAGTGCATGTTTAGTTACAACTAGTACAACTGATCTTAACTCACTTAAATACACTTATGATTCTGTTACAAATCCAACTCACTCAGTTATGAATGAAATAATAGATTAATATTTATTGTCCAATTTATTTAAGGGAAAAATAAATTAGACACATGTTTCTTGTTGACTTTTCAACACTCCCTCTCAATAATAAAGGGATTTTCCTTCACCCCAATCCTCTCTCTATGATATTCGAATTTTCTCCTGGTGAGCGCCTTCGTTAGAATGTATGCATCCTGATATTCCATAGGAATGTATTGAAGCAACATAATCTTCTGCTGCACACAATGTCTAAGATGATGATACCAGATCTCTATATGCTTAGATCTTTCATGAAACACAGGATTAATCGAGAGTTTAATGAAAATATAATTATCACAATAAATCATTGTTGGATCTAAATGAGAACCAAACAAACCAACCAAGATCTTCCTCATCTAGATAGCCTCACATGCATCTTGACTCGCTGCCATGTATTCTGCTTCCACTGAACTAAGTGCCACGAATATCTATTTTTTGTTGTACCAAGAAATAGTTGTAGATCTGATTCTAAAGATCCCTCCTGATGTTCTCTTTCTGTCTATTGGGTTGCCCGCCCAATCTGCATCCGTGAAGCCATGCAACTTCACCTCATCTATCTTTCTGTACCATAATCCATACTCATATGTGCCCTTCAGATATCTCAGGACATGCTTACCCGCCTTCCAAAAGAGTTTGGTAGGCTTAACCATCGCTTGACTTAGCTGGTTAATCGCATAGCAAATGTTTGGTCTCATATTCAATAAATACATTAGCGAACCCACTAACTGTCGATAGACAGTAGCATCCACTACTTCTCCATAAGTAGCATCCTCTTTCCTCCAATTTCCTAGAAGAGGAGTGTCCATGGGTTTGCAACCCTCCATGTGAAACTTACACAGTATCTCCCTTGCATACTTTCCTTGAGACACAAAATGTTCACCATCTCGCTGCCATATTTCCAATCCAAGGAAATAATGAAGAAGGCCCAAATCCTTCATCTCAAACTCCTTTGCAAGGTCATCCTTGCATGAGTGTATCAACTGCTCATCACAAGTAAGTATTAAATCATCAACATAAAGAACAATGATTAAAATATTACCCTCCACCACAATTTGGTATAGGTTTGCATCTGCTTCACTTTTATTGAAGCCCAGTCCGGTGAAATAGTTGTCTATCCGAGTGTACCAAGCACAGGGTGCTTGCTTCATCCCATACAATGATCTCTTGAGTCTACACAAATGTGACTCCCTATCAAAGGTCTCAAAACCTTCTGTCTATTCAATGTACACTTCTTCCTCAATGCTCACGTTGAGGAACGTAGTTTTTACATACATATGATGAATGTGCCAACCCATCTGCACTGAGAGTGCAAGGATGGATATTATGGAAGAGTACCTTGGAACAGGTGCAAAGGTCTCATCATAATCTATCCCCTCAATCTATGAGAAGCCCTGGGCCACAAACCTAGCCTTGTATTTCTCCACACTCCCATCAACAACTTTCTTTACCTTGTAGATCCATCTCAAACCTACCACTGATTTGTCAATCGGTTTTGGGACAATATCCCATGCATTGTTTATAACAATGGATTCATACACCTCTACCATAGCATAAACCCAAGTGGGGTCCTTCACTGCTTCCTGAAAGGAAGATGGTTCAATCACAATACATTTTCTCATGAGAGCCATGTATCCAGCAAATCGATCAGGAGACTGTCTCTGTCTGCACTGTGAAATAGGGGCTCCTACATTCTTTGCAACATCTAGTCTCAATCTGTCATCTTCCGTGGTACACTTTCTTCCATTTCTGATGGATGGATCTGCTTGAGTGGTTTCCTCCACTCCCTGAACTTCCTCATGTGGCTTATCCACATCTTGAGACTCATCCTTGGGAACCAACAGTTCCTCTTCAACATGCAACTCTAGCTCCCTCTCAAGCGACAACCGCATGGCCTTCCCCTCATCAAATTTTATATCCTGTCGCATAACAGTCATCTTACTATTCGGAAAATACACATGATAATTATGGGTTGTTTCTGTGTACCCCACAAATATCCCAACTTCAGCAGTTGGTTCCAGCTTCTTCCTGGCATCCTTGTTCACATGGACAAAAACAGATGAGCCAAAAAATTTTAAATGTGAAACATCAAGTTTCTTACCAGTAAAAGCTTCTTTAGGTGTACTCATGCCAAGTACTCTATGAGGAAAACGATTTTTCACATAAACCGTAGTATTGCATGCTTATGCCCACAAATGAATTGGTAGGCCCTGATCATGCAACATCACTCGTGCTGCACCCACGATTGTTATGTTCTTTCTCTCCGTGACCCCATTTTGTTGTGGGTTATGAGGCGCTATGATTTCTCTTTGAATTCCTTCTCTACTGCAGAAGTCTTTTAATTCATTAGAGATGTATTCTCCACCATTATCGCTCCTTAGAGACTTCACTTGCTTCCCTGACTCTTTCTCCACCAATGCTTTAAACTCACAGAACTTTGAGAATGTTTGATCCTTCTTCTGCATGAAGAATATCCAGCATTTACGAGAAAATTCATCAACAAAAATAACATGATACCTGTGTTTTGTTGTTGAAGAAACCGAGAATGGTCCACATAGGTCTGTGTGAATTCTCTCCGGGATCACCAAAGCATGATTCTCCTTTTCATGAAAGGTGGACTTTACATACTTCCCCGAGGTGCACCCCTTGCACTGATCTATCTGAGAAATTGTTCCCCTTGGAGGTCCAGCAGATATTTGTTGCATGATCTTCAAGGCTCCATGACGAAGATGGCCCAATCTCCTATGCCATAATTCATCCTCATCCCGCCTCACCACTTTTTCTGCCTTGCCTATCATGGCACTGCAGTCATCTACCTCCAACATGTAGATATTCTTAACTCGAATCCCTATCTTCTTGACTTGACCTGTTCCTTATGTCGCAGGTAGGCTTTTCCACTGCTAAAAACAACATCATAGCCTCTGTCCTCCAACATTGTGACTGAGACCAAGTTTTTCTTCAGACCTGGAACATGCATAACATTTTTCAATTGAAATGGTTTACATGACTCCCTCTGAAAGGTAATGGTACCAATACCAATTACACTGTATCGTCCATATTCGCCCATCTATATATGCATTCTGAGATCTTTCTTCTCCAAGTCAATGAAAGACTCTTTATCTCTCGTCATGTGGAAGGAAGCGCCACTATCCAAACACCACACCAATCCCGATGCACTTGAAGTCATGCATGATATCAAATCAAAGTCAAGTTCAAATTGTGAGACAAGAGCCTCACCATTTGCATATCGAGCAACCATCTTGTTCTTCTTCTTCTGTGGATAGTTAGTGGCAAGATGCCCATGTTTGTGACAGTGAAAACACTTCACTTTGGACAAATCAATCTTCTTGACTTTCGACTTGGATTTTGGATGGAATTTCTTCCCTTTCCCTTTCCTTGCCTTGGTAGTCAAAGCACAATCCTCTTCATCATCACGCTTTGATGAAGATCCATCTCTGGTGTTCCACCTAAACTCCTCTTGCACAAGATTCGACCACAGTCGTTCCCAATCTGGAAATTTTTCCCTTCCATTAACAGAGTCTTGATAACTGTGCCAACTCTTAGGAAGCCCTAG
Source organism: Picea engelmannii (assembly GCA_009831015.1). Classification (NCBI taxonomy): domain Eukaryota; kingdom Viridiplantae; phylum Streptophyta; class Pinopsida; order Pinales; family Pinaceae; genus Picea; species Picea engelmannii. The sequence goes on from ML788997.1 coordinate 664,185, forward strand.
GAGCGCCAAGCTCACCGAATCATCAGTAACAACTATTATTCCCACACTTCCAAGCTCATCCCGACATTGGACAAACTTCGTGAGATATTTTGGAATGGTGTCACCTTTTTCCATATTGATCTTCATGAGTTTATCTTTGAGCGCCAATTTCCTATGGTCGCTACTGTTTTGAAACATATCTGTCAAAACCTTCCACATTGCATATGGTGTCATTTTCCTATGGAGACTTGAGACAATGTGGTCTCATACTCCATCCAATATAATCCTCCTCCCCTTCGCCACTTTCTTTTGCCATGCATCAAGATTTGCAGTATCTGTCGCATCCAGCTTAGGAACATCAATGTCAATGTAACCCTTCAAGCCATTGTCTTCAAGTACTGCCTCCATCTTGTCCTTCCAAGCAATGTATTTAGAGCTTCCCTTAAGTGCATACTCCAACCTCAAGCCATTAAAAGACATTTTGATCTTGAATCAACTGTCGCACCAAGAAAATCTTGCAAATTTGAATGTTATCCAACCACCAAAACTCAACTTTTCTAATCCCTCTTCCCTGGGAGGTTCGCACCCCACCTGAGAGTATCCTGAGGGAAGTTCACACCCTGCCTATGTGTAGCTTGCGAACTTGCCTGGGAAGTTTTCACCCTACTCCACTGTAGCCTGCGAGAATGCCAATGAAGTTTGCACTCTGCTTCACTGTTAGGGTGAGGGAAGTTCACACCCTTCTCCACTATAGCCTATGAGAATGCCAATGAAGTTCACACCTTGCCTTTGTCTAGGGTGCGAGAATTACTATTCTTGAAAATGACGGAAGTTTTCATTACTATGGTTCGCACCCTGCTAGAGACGGGACCTATGAGAATGAAATAATGTTTGCACCTCACTTCCGTGACCCCGTGGCCTTCATGGCTCTGATACCATGTAGAAATTTCGATACACTTAATGTATTTCTTGCGATTCTCCTAATATACCAATTTACAGGACTGTTAAATACAGAATCTATTCTACTATTATTCTTGCAGAAAATTAAACCACAATCAGAACCACAATCACAAAGTGAAATATCAAGAACACATAACACATAAGTTTTACCGAGAAAGTGTAAAGCTAAAAACCCCACTATCATATATTATGTATATCATGAATCATGAAACAATCTCATACAAAACTCTAATCCAAGAGCTCTCAGTACAATACAATCATCTCACACTGTCATACAAAAATCAGCAAATACATGTGCCAATTTCCGTGTCGAGACAGCCTGCCTCCTATACACAATATCTACAATTTGAATTCTCCCAATGATCGTATCATTAACGAATTACCTAGTTTGCACATGCTCATAAGCATATCCACTGCATGTGTGATCAAATCACAACTGATAGCCAAACTTTCCCTTTCACCTGTTATCTCAACTGGGTCTCCACTAGATCTGACATGCATGTAGTTAACCGTGGTGAATCTTCAGTTGCATGTGAGTTCACTGATTAATTGAACTCTCACTAGTGCATGTTTAGTTACAACTAGTACAATTGATCTTAACTCACTTAACTACACTTATGATTCTGTTACAAATCCATCTCACTCAGTTATGAATGAAATAATATATTAATATTTATTTTCCAATTTATTTAAGGGAAAATTAAATTAGACACATGCTTCTTGTTGACTTTTCAACACTCCCTCTCAACAAGAAAGGGATTATCCTTCACCCCAATCCTCTCTCTATGATATTCGAATTTTCTTCTGGTGAGCGCCTTCGTCAGAATGTATGGATCCTGATCTTCCATAGGAATGTATTGAAGCAACATGATCTTCCGCTGCACACAATCTCTAAGATGATGATACCAGATATCTATATTCTTAGATCTGTCATGAAACACAGGATTAATCGAGAATTTAATGCAACTTTGATTATCATAATAAATCATTGTCGGATCCAAATGAGAACCAAACAAACCAACCAAGATCTTCCTCATCCAGATAGCCTCACATGCATCTTGACTCACTACCATGTATTTTGCTTCCACTGAACTAAGTGCCATGGATCTATGTTTCCTGTTGTATCAAGAAATAGTTGTAGATCCAATACTAAAGATCCCTCCTGATGTGATCTTTCTATTTGTTGGGCTACCCGCCCAATCTGCATCCGTGAAGCCATGCAACATCACCTCATCCATCTATCTATACCATAATCCATAGTAAGATGTTCCCTTCAGATATCTCAGGACATGCTTACCCGCCTTCCAAAAGAGTTCGGTAGGCTTAACCATCGCTTGACATAGTTGGTTAACCGCATAGAAAATGTTCGGTCTCGTATTCACTAAATACAATAGAGAACCCACTAACTCTCAATAGACAGTAGCATCCACTACTTCTCCAGAGGTAGCATCCTCTTTCCTCCAGTTTCCCGGAAGAGGAGTGTCCATGGGTTTGCAGCCCTCCATGTGAAACTTATGAAGTATCTCCCTTGCATACTTTCCTTGAGACACAAAAAGTTCACCATCTCCCTGCCATATTTCCAATCCAAGGAAATAATGAAAAAGGCCCAAATCCTTCATCTCATACTCCTTTGCAAGTTCATCCTTGCATGAGTGTATCAACTTCTCATCACTAGTAAGTATTAAATCATCAACATAAATCACAATGATTAAAAGCTTACCCTTCACCACAATTTGGTATAGGTTTGCATATGCTGCACTTTTGGTGAAGCCCAGTCCGGTGAAATAGTTGTCTATCTGAGTGTACCAAGCACAGGGTGCTTGCTTCAGCCCATACAATGCTCTCTTGAGTCTATACACAGGTGAATCCCTATCAAATTTCTCAAAACCTTCTGTTTGTTCAATGTACACTTCTTCCTCAATGATCCCCTTGAGGAACGTAGTTTTTACATCCATCTGATGAATGCACCAACCCATCTGCACTGCGAGTGCAAGGATGGATCTTATGGAAGAGTACCTTGCAACAGGTGCAAAGTTCTCATCATAATCTATCCCCTCGATATGTGGGAAGCCTCGGGCCACAAACTTGGCCTTGTATTTCTCTACACTCCCATCAGCAGCTTTCTTTACCTTGTAGATCCCTCTCGAACCTACCACTGATTTGTCAATCAGTCTTGGGACAATATCCCATGCACTGTTTCTGACAATGGATTCCTACTCCTCTACCATAGCATCAACCCAAGTGGGGTCCTGCACTACTTTATGAAAGGAAGATGGTTCAATCACAATACATTTTCTCATGAGATCCATGTATCCAGCAAATCAATCAGAAGATTGTCTCTGTCTGTAGTGTGAAATAGGGGCTCTTACATTCTTTACAACATCTAGTCTCAATCTGTCATATTTCATGGTGCACTTGCTACCATTTTTGACGGATGGATCTGCTTGAGTGGTTTCCTCCACTCCATGAACCTCCTCATGTGGCTAATCCACATACTGAGACTCATCCTTGGGAACCAATAGTTCCTCTTCCGCATGTAAGTCTAGCTCCCTCTCAAGCGACAACTGCATGGCCTTCCCCTAATCAAATTTTATATCCCGTCACATAACAGTCATCTTACTATTTGGAAAATACACATGATAATTATGGGATGTTTCTGTGTACCCCACAAATATCCCAACTTCAGCAGTCAGTTCCAGCTTCTTCCTGGCATCCTTGTTCACATGCACAAAAACAGATGAGCCAAATTTTTTTAAATGTGAAACATCAAGTTTCTTACCAGTAAAAGCTTCTTTAGGTGTACTCATGCCAAGTACTCTATGAGGACAATGGTTCTGCACATAAACCGTAGTATTTCATGCTTCTTCCCACAAATGAATTGGTAGGCCCTGATCATGCAACATCGCTCATGCTGCACCCACGATCGTTCTGTTCTTTCTCTCTGCGACCCCATTTTGTTGTGGGTTATGAGGCACTATGAATTCTCTTCAAATTACTTCTCTACTGCAGAAGTCTTTGAATTAGTTAGAGATGTATTATCCACCATTAACACTCCTTAGATCCTTAACTTGCTTCCCCGACTCTTTCTCCACTAATGCTTTAAACTCACATAACTTTGAGAATGTTTGATCCTTCTTTTGCATGAAGAATATCCAGCATTTATGAGAAAATTCATCAACAAAAATAACATAATACCTGTGTTTTTTTGTTGAAGCAACCGAGAATGGTCCACACACGTCTGTGTGAATTCTCTCTAGGATCACCGAAGCACGGTTCTCCTTTTCATGAAAGGTGGACTTTACATACTTCCCCAGGGTGCACCCCTTGCACTGATCTAACTGAGCAAGTGTTCCCCTTGGAAGTCCAGTCGATATTTTCTACATGATCTTCAAGGCTCCATGATGAAGATGGCCCAATATCCTCTGCCATAATTCACCCTCATCCCGGCTCACCACTTTTTCTTCCTTTCCTATCATGGCACTGCAGCCATCTACCTCCAACATGTAGAGATTCTTAACTCGAATCCCTATCTTCTTGACTTGACCTGTTGCTTTATGTCGCAGGTAGGATTTTCCACTGCTAAATACAACATCATAGCCTCTTTCCTCCAACATTGCAACTGAGACCAAGTTTTTCTTCAGACCTGGAACATGCATAAAATTTTTCAATTGAAATGGTTTACCTGACTCCCTCTGAAAGGTAATGGTACCAATAACAGTTGCACTGTATCGTCCATTGTCACCCATCTCTATATGCATTATGAGATATTTCTCCTCCAAGTCAATGAAAGACTATTTATCTCCTTTCATGTGGAAGGAAGCGCCAGTATCCAAATACCACACCGATTCTGATGCACTTGAAGCCATGCATGCGATAAAAGTGAAGTCAAGTTCAAATTGTGAGACAAGAGCCTCACCAATTGCAAATCCAGCAACCATCTTGTTCTTCTTCTTATGTGGGCAGTTAGTAGTGATATGCCCATGTTCATGACAGTGAATACACTTCACTTTGGACAAATCAATCTTCTTGACTTTCGACTCGAATTTTGGATGGAATTTCTTCCCTTTCCCTTTCCTTGCCTTGGCAGTCATAGCACAATCCTCTTCATCATCACTCTTTGATGAAGATCCATCTCTGGTGTTCCACCTAAACTCCTCTTGCACTAGATCCGACCACAATCGCTCCCAATTCGACAATTTTTCCCTTCCATTGACAGAGTCTTGATAACTGTGCCAACTCTTAGGAAGCCCTAGGAGTGCCAAGCTCACCAAATCATCAGCAATGACTATTATTCCCACACTTCCAAGCTCATCCCGACATTGGACAAACTTTGTGAGATATTTTGGAATGGTGTCACCTTTTTCCATCTTGATCTTCCTGAGTTTATCTTTGAGCACCAATTTCCTATGGTTGCTACTATTTTGGAACAGATCTATCAAAACCTTCCACATTGCATATGGTGTGGTTTTCCCATGGAGACTTGAGACAATGTGGTCTCATACTCCCTCCAACAAAATCCTCCTTTCCTTCACCACTTTCTTTTTCCATGCATCAAGATTTGCAGTATCTATCGCATCCGTCTTAGGAACATCATTGTCAATGTAACCCTTCAATCCATTGTCTTCGAGTATTGCCGCCATCCTGTCCTTCCAAGAAATGTAGTTAGATCTTCCCTTGAGTTCATACTCCAACCTCAAGCCATTGAAAGACATTTTGATCTTGAATCAGCTGTCGCACCAATAAAATATTTCAAATTCAAATGTTATCCAACCACCAAAACTCAACTCCTGCAATCCCTCTTCCCTGGGAGGTTCGCACCCCACCTGAGAGTAGCCTGAGGGAAATTTGCACCCTGCCTGTGTGTAGCCTGCGAACTTGCCTGGGAAGTTCACACCCTGCTCCACTGTAGCCTACGATAATGCCAATGAAGTTCTCACTCTACTTCACTATTAAGGTGAGGGAAGTTCGCACCCTGCTCCACTGTAGCCTACGAGAATTCCAATGAAGTTCAAACCCTGCCTTTTTCTAGGGTATGAGAATTACTGTTCTTGAAAATGATGGAAGTTTTCAATACTAGGGTTCGCACCCTGCTAGAGACGAGACCTACAAGAATGAAATAATGTTCGCACCTCACTTCCGTGACTCCGTGGCCTTCGTGGCTCTGATACCATGTAGAAATTTTGATACACTTAATGTATTTCTTGTGATTCTCTTGATCTAACAATTTACGCCACTGTTAAATATAGAATCGCTTCTACTATTATTCTTGTAGAAAATTAAACCACGATCAGAACCACAATCACAAAGTGAAATATCAAGAACACATAACACATAAGTTTTACTGTGAAAGAATAAAGCTAAAAACCCCACTATCATATATCATGTATATCATGAATCATGAAACAATCTCATACAAAACTCTAATCCAAGATCTCTCAGTACAATACAATCGTCTCACACTGTCATACACAAATCAACAAATACATGTGCCAATTTCCATGTCCAGACAACCTGCTTCCTCTGCACAATCTCTGTAATTCAAATTCTCACAATGATCGAATCATTAACGAATTACCTAGTTTGCACATGCTCATAAGCATATCCACTGCATGTGTGATCAAATCACAA
>ML788997.1:670805-691821 GCA_009831015.1 Picea engelmannii
GATCAAATCACAACTGATAGCCAAACTGTCCCTTTCACCTGTTATCTCAACTGGGTCTCCACTGGATCTGACATGCATGTAGTTAACCGTGGTGAATCTTCAGTTGCATGTGAGTTCACTGATTAATTGAACTCTCACTAGTGTATGTTTAGTTAAAACTAGTACAACTGATCTTAACTCACTTAACTACACTTATGATTCTGTTACAAATCCAACTCACTCAGTTATGAATGAAATAATAGATTAATATTTATTGCCCAATTTATTTAAGGGAAAAATAAATTAGACACATGTTTCTTGTTGACTTTTCAACATTATCAACCAATCGTTGGAGGGAATTCACCTTTGGTTGTAGTATTGCATTGTCATGGTGAAGATGCTTATCCAAAATCTTCCTCTCTTCCAATTTTTGTAGAAGATAATCATTTTCTTGTTGTAGCTTTTCAATGGTTGGAGAAAGATCAGATATCTCGGAGGAGGGCTTGGATTCCTTGAAATATGTATAAAGTCTATCAATTTTGGGATATGGGGTAGGAATCTATGAGATAGGAGTAATAGGGGGTTTATGAGGAGAAGTAGGTTTAGATTTTGTCTTTCTATGAGACTCCAATTATTCTGCAGACACTTCCCTAAGTCTTATATGAGGGCTTTCGATATCAAAGGATACTTGGATAGGGTTCGAAGTGGTCAGGTGTTTTTCATAAGGTTTTCCTCGTATATTTCAAGTACTCTTTCGAAAATGTTCTCTATTGAATCGATTAGATCCTCTCCTATTTGTGGGGACTACAGGGAAGTATTGTTGAATTGCCTATTTTAAATTTTTGGGTGCAGGATCAATATACATTGAAGGCATTGGGGAGTTAGCAATAGGCTTCTTGGTCTTCTTTCCTGATGAGGTTGCAAGGGTATCAACAAGTTTCTTGGATGTTTGCTTCGATAAATGGATAGCTTGAGAAGAAGGGTTTGGAGTCTCCAGAGAATGGGGTTTGGATGGATTAACAGTCCCTAGATCAAGTGTTTTCTTTCTAGTCTTGATTGTAAGATATGGGTTTGTAAATTGGTAAATTAACTCATCCCACATTTTCCCCTGTTTTTCCAACTCAGCTAAGATAATTAGTTTGATGAGGCCATGGTGGAATAAGTTATTATGGGTATTGGTTACATTCTTTTGTACTTGGGAAGACATATTCTCAAGAATATTTAATAAGTAAATGGGAAAATTCAATGGCTTATTGAATTGAAAGTGAGCTAACAATCGAAAGTGGCAAGCTTTAAAAACAGAATGTCTACCTTCACATGTGATCATTCTGGTGATGACTATGAGACGGTTGATTAGATCCTCCCTAACCCACTCCTTGGAGTATCCCTTAGCTCCATAGATATTTTGAAACTTAGGTTTCAAGACCTTGTTATAGCTTGCTTGTTGCAACTGGTGGTGTTTAAACCAGCGGTCTCCAACTCTTGGGATATTTGTGGCTGAGGAAATTGATTCCTCAGAGACCACGAAGGTGAGAGAACCCATGTGCGTCATATTTCCATCAAATATGAGGGATAATTGCATAGAAACGATGTCATTCTAGCCCTATAAATGAGCCAAGAATGGTCCCCACCCTGCGCAAAGGAACATTGTTGGCACAGGGGCAGACCCAGGGTTCAACGCTACAACAACACACCAACAAAACCCTAACTACCGGACCTTTCATAAACACCTGCGAAGAAGATGAAGTCTCACTCAAGGTAGAGGCGGGGGTGGTTGTAAGAATCAAGTGTCTGCAACCTAAGATAGGACACAGATCTATGATTATATCACTTACAAGTTACTTAGCATCGATCATTCATCAATATTCAACCATTATTATACGTCGTTGATCCAGATTATTCTCAGCATGAAATGAGATCGGAGATATAATAAAGAAATGCACAGAGATATCATAGATATTCAATAATATATCATAAATGTATCAAAGATGAAACCATAAACACAAATTTACAATAATATACGATTTCTATTAATCAAAGAAATGTACAGAGACTGTAAAAATACAGAGTGAAAGACTCGCTAGAATGGTGATGGCTTATCTCTGAGAAGAGATGTGACGATTGCGCTCATTCACAAGAAGATGATTACAATGAGGCTTTGAAGACATTTTTATAATAAACAGGAATGCCAAAAACCCTAGACATCCAAAAATCTAACCCTAGGAGATGAAGTGCCAAAAGTCATGTGGACCCCATTTGGGCAAGTCAGTACATCAACTTCCCGGAGTCGTAACTTTTGCATACGATCTTCGTTTTAGGCGTGTGATAGCTTGTTGGAAAGGTATCATCGAGGAGATTCATTTTGGGGGCTAAAGTATGCCTTAGGATATCATTGAGAACATATATCTCAAAAAACCTTCATTTAGGCCCTCAAAATGGCCCCGAAAGTTAAAACCTACTAAAAATAGTAAATTGCCAAAATTGTCAGAAAACTATTTTGAGCCAGTCAGAAAAGGTGGGTGGCCACTGATATCCACCTAGACCAATCCTCCCTCCTTAGGAAGCAATGGTATCCATTGTGTTGAGTTCTCGGGGGAGAGGGAAAAGAATTTGATGGATCTGCATCTTGGTGAGTTTCTTGTATTGTTGGAGACGTCGCGCTGCTCAGTTTGTGGAAGTATGGCAAGAACATGTTGAGGCTGAGGATGTTCAACAAGTCGAGATACATGAGAGGATGGTGTGTAGAAGGAATCTTTGTGCTTTTTTGCAGCCTTTTCGACCTTCTTCTGTTGGATAGAAGGTGATTGGGGCGAGGTTGTAGTGGTTGCAGTGTCCTTATGTTCTCCTTTTGAACAAATTGTGAAGAAGCTAAAGTTTGTAGTATGAGATACTAACTTGCGGCACTTTTTAGGTGGAACAATAGTTGGAACTACCTCTGGTATTCTGTAGAGATGACCCCCCAAATTAACAATGACACTACGGGGTCGAGACTCATAAACAACATGGCGTCTCCACATATATGGTTGGCCCAAGAGAACATCACAAAAATATAGTGGGGCAACATCACATAATACCTCATCCTTGAAGGGTTGGATGACATATGACAATAGACAATGTTGGTTGACACGGAGATCTCGTCCTTGTTGAAGCCACTCGATGTTCTATGGTTGTGGGTGTGGTGTTGTCGACAATCCCAATTGTTTGACGACCTCTACTGAGATGAGGTTCTTTTGGATTCTGCTATCAACAATAAAATGCAGCGGGGTCCCCTTCACCCACATATATGAATGAAAAAGGTGCTCCCCCTCTTCAGGATCTGTTGGTTCTTCTGGTTGAATTGTTGCGGTCGCGTCAATAGCAGTGGGGTCTGCGTCAATGATCTATCCTTTACCATTATTTGCAGAATCAGATTCTGAATCAGGGTTCGGCTCCTTGTCCTTGATCTCGACCACCAATGACTGTTTCAAGTGACATTCATTGGTTTTGTGCCAGGGGTTTTTGTGGAAATCGCACCATTTTTCGGTGTCCTTCTTTGTCTTCCCGTGACCCTTCTTTTCCTGTGTCTTGGACTAGTTTTCGAGTGACTATTTGTTAGGCCCATATTTGTCATACTTTGGTTGTTGCAGAATTGCAAACCCAAACTCCCGTTTGTTTTGGTGCTTAAATTTCTACTCGATTTTAACAGCATATCGATAAGCAGCACCAAGTGATGAGATGTATAGAAAATCCATTTCAGTCTGGATGTATCTGTGTAGAGCCCCACAGTACTTTAGAACCAAATGTTGCTCGGATTCTTTGATACCCATCTTGGTGCACAAGGTATGGAAGGTATTGGTGAACTCCGGAACTTCTTGGCCCCTCTCTTTCCGCAGTATGGTCCATCTCATGTACTGGTCCTCATAGTTTCCAACAAGGTAATATTGTTCCTTTACCGCATCCACAAAAAAATCCCAAGTGGGATCGACCCCATATATTCCAGACTCCCCTATGGAACTTTGCTCCCAATAAATTTCCCACCAATGTTTGACATGAGAGAGAGATTTAAGGAGTGCGAAGTTGATCTTTTCTTTTTCAGAAAAGTTGTGAACAAAGAAATAACCTTCTAGTAGAGCTAACCATTTTTCTAGGGCTTTTGCATCTATCTGTCCTTCAAATACAGGAATATCAAAATTAACTTGTACCTTGAAAGGCGAGGTGCCTTCAAAGTGGCCGCTTGATGAAGATGCACCTGATGCTATTAACAGGTGTTTAAGGATGTGGGAAAAATTCTCCATCATTTTGTCCCTTTGTCGCATGAGAGCTTGCTCAAGAAACAGATTGATAGGATCGTCTGCTCCATTGATTTTCTTTTCTTCCACCATTGAGGGTTTCTTGGGTGTGTGAGAGAAATTGTCTTCAAGGGAGATAAGCTCAAGAGCCAACTTTCTATACTTGGACCTCGTTGGGGACATGCACTGAAAAAAACGATCAAGAGAAGCTTGCTCTGATACCACTGATCCAGATTATTTTCGGCACGAAATGAGATCAGAGATATAATAAAGAAATGCACAGAGATATCGCGGATATTCAATAATATAGAAGAAATGTATCAAATATGCAACCATAAACACATATATACAGTAATACACGATTTCTATTAATCAAAGAAATGTACAGAGACTGTAAAAATACAAAGTGAAAGACTCGCTAGAATGGTGGGGGCTTATCTTTGAGAAGAGGTGTGACGGCTGCCCTAATTCGCAAGAAGATGATTACAATGAGGCTCTGAAGGAATTTTTATAATAAACAGGAATTACAAAAACCCTAGACATCCAAAAACCTAACCATAGGAGATGAAGCGCCAAAATTCATGTGGGCCCCGTTTGGGCAAGTCAGTACATCAACTTCCTGGGGTCGTAACTTTTGCATACGATCTTCGTTTTAGGCATGTGATAGCTCATTGGAAATCTATTGTCGAGGAGATTAATTTTTGGGGTTCAATCATGACTTTGGATATCATTGAGAACATATATCTCTAAAAACCTTCATTTAGGCCCTAAAAATGGCCCCAGAAGTTAAAACCTGCTAAAAATAGTAAATTGCCAAAATTGTCAGAAAATTGTTTTGATCCAGCCAAAAAAGGTGGGTGGCCACCGATATCCACCTAGATCATTCAAAAATAGCATATAGCATCACAACATACATTTATATCTAAGGGATTTCAGTGCTTAACAAAAGTAAAACAGATCAGATCCAGTAGATCAGCACTAATCACCTTCATACATATCAGATCTACATTCACATACATCTAAGAAGCACAAAGAATAATAGATCTATCTAAATATACCAAAGCACTTAGAAAAAGAATAGATAATCACATTTATTCAAAGAACAAAGCATAACACACAGATTTACATGGTTCACCCCCACCCTAGGGCTACGTCCACCAACTCTTCTTATCTATTATCATCGACCAAGCGGTTACAAGCACAAATCCACCAAACCCTATGGCGCACAGGACAAAATATATGCACAACTCGCTAGATCCTTCTTCCTTGCCTTACAACACAAATCCTTAGAGGTCTCCACACAGGGACTTGCACTAAGCTCTACAAGCCTATAGAATGCATAACACCTTGATCACACAGATTTCACTTAGCACATAGCCTATATCACATAGATACAATAAAAAACTCTACTAGATGACTATATGTCTATTTATACATACAAAAGTGGGCCTAAGAATGGGTAAACCCACGGGCCGACATCCCTTTCCCATTACATATTCACAAAACCCAAAAGTGGGTCGAGATCCTGTGATCTCTGCTTCATCTGGCACTCCATCTTCGACAGGTTGTCAAAGTCCCAAAAATGGTCAAATATGACCAAGTGTTCCCAAAACTTGGTCAAGGGCCAATAGGCCCCCAACACTCACCTGCGACTTGTCTCGAGTCACTCTGGTCTGAGAAATTCTTCCTTGAACACCTCGATCTTGGCTCAAGATTCTTCGACCTACTATAGTGCTACTGCCTCTTTCTCAGTGAACTCCTGGATGAGTGTGTCATTGACTGGCCCTTCTAGGCATTGTTTTTTTGCACTCACAACCTGTTCAAGTTCTACTCCTTGGATTTCAACTTCGGTGAACAATTGGCATGCCTTTTCCTGAACTGGTTGAACTCATTGAGAAACTTCCATCACTTTGTTCTAGATCGTGTGTATCTGTTGCTGGGTCATGCACTTCTCTAGAAACCTCTTCATCCTTTCGACTGGTGACAAGGCCTTCAGCTGCGCCTCTAACATATTTTTGTGCTTCTTTGTTTCTTGGAGTTGCAACTCCAATGTTTGTAACTCTAGATTATCCGTGAGATTTTCGTAATTTTGAGCGCTCCTAAAGCTCATATGCTTGCACTCCAAAGCAAAAGCTTTCATTCTGCCAACTGTGTTGTGAGAAGTTGCCTCTCTTAGGTATCTGATTTCTTGAGGAGTCTCAGGCATAGTACGAAATTCTAAGTCTACAATGCGCTACTGAAGTTGTTGGATCACTTATGTAAGTTATGATACCTACTGTGGAATTCATTCTTCATCTCTCACTTCTATGACGGTCATAGAGAGAATTTATTTGTTGACCTGTTCCTTTACTTCTAACTATTCTACGATCAACCGCTCCTTTCTTTGTTGTAGCTCTGCTTTCTCTTTGTCCCACTATGCTTGAAGAGCAAGTTTTTCTCATTCGGAAGCACTGCACTACTCAATAAGTACTCCTTCTACCTGTGTCAAAGCCTAGGTGGCTTGCACTATGTCTTCTTGAGCTCGTTGAAGGTGAGCTTTGACCATACCTAGAGTCAGAGGCGCAGTGGAGACTATGCAGCTAGACTAGAGTGCCTGCTGCACACCTTGGAGTTCAATCTCAATACGATTATACATATGCTCCTGCTTTGCCTCCTGCTTCTCTAATACCTCATGTGAAGCATCGTTCATAGTTGAAATGATGAAAATAAAATCATCCAATGTGAGGGTAGTCTGCATCTTGCTTACAAGGGTTCTAGGTTTCTTTCGGGAGGAAGATTTCAGAGGCAAAACCTTCCTTTTCTTCGACAATTCCTCCTCATCTCTAGGTGGTGGTACTTCACCTTTTTATTGTTCAATTTCTGCACCTTTGATCTCTTCTCCATCACCCCCTTTGTTTGGTGAAATGGACGTAGTCCTCACATATGTGTTGTCTCTATCCTAAACTTATGCAGGCTTCTTCGTCTTACTAGGTCCAGTTGTATCCTACATAGCTTTCGGGCTATCTACATCGGACAACTCTGTAGGGTTGGATGGAATAAGGAAGTTCACTGACCATTCCTTAGTGATTTCCTCTAAGTCTTCCTCTATAAGTTTGTAATAGGACTGTAACTGTTGCTTATGGCCATCTGCGCGCGTTGTTATATAAATAAAGTGGCGGTCCACGCTGAACTTCCTTAAGGGCCAAAACCTATGGAGGGTATTCAGGGTCATCCAAGGCTCAGACTAGATGGCTTGCTTCAACTAGTTGTAATAGGTGTGGAATATGGCATTGGACTGGCCCTGCGTGTTCATGTTGTTGGAGTACCATAGCATACATAACTTCACGGCTACTGGTTCGAAGGGTTCGATATCCAGGAAAATGGTGCCTTATGGTAGCTCCCAGGCAATGAAAGTGATCAATATGAGAATCTAGATAAAGTGGAACTCATACCCTTGGTATTGAACTTCTCTGAAATCAATCTCTAGTTGGTTTACAAGGTACTGCACCCAGTTCACTTGAAGTCCTTCTGTGCACTTTCCGGCAAGGTCAACTACGAATCTTGTCACTTGGGTTGGTCTATTCTTGCGAACTAGCTTTCCCGTGATCAGCTGACAGGGAAGGCACACTGCATCATTCTAGATAGAGTCTACCTTGTAACCTCGTGTGCCCTTCTCGACATCGCCATAAGTCTCTTTGATTCTCTGTGCTAATGCTCAGTCTGAGGTCTTTCCAGGATAAAACTCCAGTGGGTCAGGGCCCTGCATGCTCAACCCTGTGATCTGATTGATCAAGGTTGGCTCCACAATGATGCAATGGTTCAACCATAAGTAACCTCTGTGGTAGCAGGATAACAACAATTTCATGCATGCGTTTACCTCCTAGTGTCGGTCGAAGTGCGGGATCTTCATCACATTAATAAGTGTGGACTACATGAGGTTTTGGGTCCATGACTACGGGATAATCTTCGAATTCTTACTTAAGTACTGTCACATACCCACTACCCAAATTGGATTTTTCTGGTCTTCTGTTGAACCAGAAACAATAACTATCCATGGAGGCCCAGCGTAAACTGGCTCGTTCTCTCTTCTTCTCCATTCCCATGTGATCGTGGGTCATGATCGCGGTTCAATTTGAACAGAGTGCCTATTTGTATTTTTTTCCTCGACACTACAGTAATTTCTAATCGTTCGACTCTACAACCGCTGAACCCCAACAGGGCTAGCGACTAGCCAATGGGGACGAATCCCTACAGGGTCAACAAATGACCAATAGGAACAAATCCCAACAGGGGTAGAGAACCACCAATGAGAATAGGCCCCATCACGCAGTTAAGTGGAATACAGGTGGCAGAAAGGGAAACGTGACATGGTGGTTGACATGTCAGGAGGGGCCCCACTTCACACGTCGCACTATTCCAGACCCCCCACCCCCCCATTATAGGCAGAATGACAAGAGGGGTTCGAAATCCACTTGAGAGTTGTTGATCCTGATGAGTTAATATTGATCGTTCGAGAGTTGCGCATCCAACTCCAGACCCCCCCCTCCCATTAAAGGTAGAATGGCAAGGGGGCTCAGGAATGCATCCTCAGCCGTAGATCTGGGTGGGTGGACTCTAGCCATCCAGATATGCTCGCCGCTTATCCTAAAGCATATTCATGTCCTGGCTTAAGTTGACGTCTCATCTCCACATCTAACGGTCATTGCAGACCCTAAGGTCCTCCGAAAGAATCTCGTTCGTTCATCGGGGTTTATCATCACGAGAATCCAGATTCTCGATCATGTCACTCCCGAATCCTCGATCCCCGGTTTCCCAATGCGGTTAATCTCTTGACACGTGGCCTCCGCCAATCAGATGGCTTAGACCTACTCTGGGGTTTCCACCATGGGAAATCCTGAACTGTTGTCAACAAGAATCTTGATTCCGCGATCCCCGATGAGCCAATTCATCGATATGGTCCTTTACATGTTAGCCCTTCTGGCTAAACTCCTGGCCCACGTGACCATTATCTAACAAGGCCGCAACCTTATCTCCTATCGGATCTTCGGACTTTCCAATGCCAGAATATACTCATCCTCAGGATTCGCGATCCGCCAAATCTCGATATGCCGATATGATGACAGTTGGCCCTACAATGGACGCTTTTCACTTTGTCGGGATTCCAGAATTTGCAATTTCGAAGTGTATGGACTTCTTGTCCACGCAATTCTCGATTTCTCGATGGATGACTTTCCTTTCGAGACTTTTCCTGAATGCTCTGATTTCCACCACGCATCCTCCCATGATGGATGGTCCTGATCGCTTCTCGCGATTTCAGAGTTTCTGCTGCTGAGATATTCTGGCATCTTGTCCCTTCAATCTCTGAAATTCCGACGGGCTCCCGATCTTGTCCATGTGTCCTCCTATGATGGACGAATCCTATTGATTATGGGATTTTCACTAGGAAAATTCCCGACCTCATGTCATCGTGACTCCCAATTTCACGAATGCCGATATCCCGATGGCCACGCCTCTCATCAGGATTTTCAACCTCCTATTCACGAGGGCTTAACCCTCATGCATCTCTTAACAGATCCAATGGCTGTCGGGTTTTTCTGGCTAAGATCTAACTTCTCAGATCCGTCCCACGTTGTGCACTCTTCCACTAATTCATGGATGTGCAAAAATCAACGGTCCAGGTGTTCTCATGGACCGTGGGGGTCTACGATCCCGATTTCCTCGCTATTCACGAATATAGAGGAAAAGGGGCAAGGTATGTAATGCCCTCATTTATTTTGTCAGTCAAACGGTCGTGAATGACCATGGGTCTTCCGATGAAATCTTTTCTGTCGATCGATACTTACCCCTACGCTGCTACTTCGGGATTTTAAGAGGGTCATTCCTCCTCATACAAGGTTGTTAAGACTTGCACAGCCAAGTCCTTTTTCTAGGTTCTTGGTAACCCTTTCCAAGGAGGGAATCTCTGTGAAGAGATCTATTCCGGGGCATCCCTAGAGATAGATAAGGGTAAACAACTTCCCGAGAACGGGCTGGAAGCCTGACTTGGTTCAACTTATGCATAATTAAATTCATTTATCAACATAAGCCATGCGTGGTTTTTCTATTATAAGCATATACAACTACTAGTATAGATCAAAATACTACTCAAACATTCTTAAAATGAAAACATTCACAGTTCCGCAGCTTATGAGAATAATTATCAAAATACATATATTCCAAGGTGCCAGAGGAAAAACACTTATCAGAAATAACACCAGGGTTAAGCAACTACTGAGAGGGGTGCTCGTTTCCACCCAACCGTAGGCTTAGCGACTCCCAGCGGATTTACCACTAGCCACCCCCGAGCTGAGACCACGATGCTGTGAGACTGCGTCTCTATTTTCCAGTGACCAGGAGAAAAGGTTGCAATCCTTCCTCTCTGCTATCACTCACTCTACATAATGCTAGAGTTCTCCCCTCGCGTCTGCCCCTCAATCGCTTCTACCCCACGCCTTATCCTCTTGCGAGGTTGCATGTGGCGTGATTACCCTCGCGATGATCAGGTCTGACAGCTCTACGGATGGGAGGTTCACCTCCCATCCCTCATTAAGCCATCTACCTACCAACCTGCGAGACATTTAATTTGGGGCCAGCGAGCTTCTTTTGGTTCTCCGGGCCAGTGGAGTCCAAATACGGTATTAATTCTCGGTGGAAGTTAACACCACCTTTCCAGGTGCCTTCCACCGCCATCGTGGTCTCTTTTTTTGCACATCCCCTCTCAGCAGTCCTACAATAAAATTCATAATGTTATTCACATTTATTGACCTTTTCCTCAAGGTCCATTTACATCACATATTCACATTTATGAGTTTGCCATAGTTCTTGGCCAGTCCAGTTATTTTTTACAAGATGGGGGAAACATAGTGTTACAATTCCCTCCCCCTTACAAGGAACATTGTCCTCGATGTTCTTATCTACTAACATGAATTGCATGTATAGAAGTAAAAAAAATCGGATATGCATGTCTCACGGCATCCTCCATTTCCCACGTAGCCTCATCTGGGCCAAAATGTTTCGACTGCACCTTGACCTGTGCAATGGTTTTGTTCTGGAGTGGGGTTTCCTTTCTGTCCAGTATGCATTGGGGTTCTGGTAGAAATTCTCCCTCCAGTTCCACCTGGATCACAGACTAATCAATTATATGATTAGCATCATGTACATATTTCTTCAATAATGAAACATGGAAAACATTATGTGATTTTACTGTGGGAGGAAGTGCTAGCCGATAGGCTACAGGTCCCACTCTATCTAGAACCTCAAAGGGTCCACAATACTGAGGTGCCAACTTGGCACAAGCTCCCATTCTCAGGGAACTCCTTCTGGGCTTAATTCTGAGATACACATGGTCTTCCATTTTGAACTCTCTTGGAGTTCTCTTTTGATCAACATAACTTTTCTATCGGTTCTGAGTGACCTTCAGATTTTGTTTTATCTGAGTCACTTGCTATTCCATTTCTTTCAACATGTCGGGTCCAAAAGAAATCATATTTATAGGATTACTCTAGCTGACTGGAGTATTACATGGTCTACCATAGAGGACCTCGAAGGGACTCATCTTTAAGGATGCTTGGTAGCCGTTGTTGTAGGCAAATTCTACCAATGGAAGGCAGTCTTCCCATTTTTTGATTCATTAAATGCATTCTTAACATATCCTCTAATATCCGATTCACTCTTTTTGTCTGTCCATCGGTTTGAGGCTGATAGGCAGTGCTAAACAACAATTTGGTCTCCAAACCAGCCATCAGTGATTTCCAAAAGTTGGAAGTAAATTTTGTGTCTCTATCAGATATTATCTCTCTTAGCATACCGTGCAGTTGGAATATCTCTTTCATGAATATCTGGGTGATATCTATCGCCTTGCAGGTTGATTTGATGGGGATGAAATGAGCGAACTTGCTCAATGTATCCACCACCACCATAATGGCATCATTCTATTTGGTTGAAGTTGGTAATCCAGTGATAAAATCCATGGACATGGTTTCCCATTTCCATTCTGGGATGGGTAAAGGGTGTAATAGTCTTGTCAGGTGTCGATGTTTTGCTTTAACCTGTTGGCACTCTATGCATTGCGCCAAATATTTGGCTATGTCTTTCTTCAACCCAGGCCAATAAAAATTTTTATGGGTGGCAATGATCATTTTCTGGTATCCTGGGTGACCAGAGTATGGTCTTTTATGTAGTTCATCCATAAGGAATCTCTTCAAGTCATCACAATTTGGAATGTACGGTCTATCTCTGTAAGTGAGAAGACCTCCTTCGGTCATCTGGTAGCCTTCATATTTTTCTCCAGTGGGTTCTTCCTGTATGTATAGGGTCACATTTTGAACGAAGGAATCTATTTCTTGTGCATTTCTGACTTTGTTCTTGACATCTGTCTCGCAGGTACTCACTGCTGCTAGGTAAATCATTTTCATGCTTCTGCTAAGGGCATCAGCCACCCTATTTTCTTTCCCTTTAATGTGTTTGATTTCAAAATCAAATTCGCTAAGGAGGGCCATCCATCTAGCTTGTCTAGCATTGAGCTTTGGTTGGTCGAACAAATACCGTAATCCACAATGATCTGTCATAAGTACAAATTTTCTTCCCAAGAGGTAATGCCTCCACATTTTTAAGGCATGCACTATGGCAGCCAGTTCTAGATCATGAGTCACATAGTTGACCTCATGTTCGTTCAATTTTCGAGATTCATAGCAGATCACCTTTCCTTCCTTCATAAGAACTCCTCTGAGCCCTTCCTTACAGGCGTCTGTGCACACAAGGAAGTCAGCTTCTGGGTCGGAGATTTTCAACACGGGTGCATGGGTTAGTAGATGTTTCAACGTTTGAAATATTTCTTCACATTGCTGTGTCCACAGGAATTTTGTCCCCTTCTTCTGGAGGGTAGTGATTGGACAACCAACCTTGGAGAATACTTTTATAAATCTCCTATAGTATCCTGCCAATCCCATAAAGGATCTGATGTCTAAGACATACTTTCGGGTAGGCCATTCCATGATAGACCTGATCTTGTCAGGATCTACTGCTACCCCTTCCTCGGATAGAACATGTCCCAAGTAATGTATTTGCTTCTGAAAGAAGTCACATTTGCTGAATTTAGCATAGAGATGATGCTCTCTTAGCACTTGCAACACCAGTCTAAGATGCTCTTCATGTTCTTCTCTATTCTTAGATTAGATCAATATGTCATCAATAAAAAATAGTACAAATTTATCTAAAAATTTACTGAGTACATTGTTCATTAAGCACATGAAAGTGGAAAGGGCATTGGTTAAACCAAATGGTACTACCACAAACTCATAGTGACCATACCGTGTCCGGAAAGCGGTTTTATGGATGTCTTCACCCTTGATTCAGACTTGATGGTATCCTAACCTCAATTCAATCTTTGAGAAAATAGACGCACCCCCCAACCGATCGAATAGATCATCGATCCTGGGCAAGGGGTATTTGTTCTTTATGGTTACTTTATTAAGTTGTCTGTAATCTATGCACAGTCTAAGGGTGCCATCCTTCTTTTCAACAAACAGGACTGGTGCTCCCCATGGGGACACGCTGGGTCGAATATAACCCTTATCCATCATTTCTTTCAGTTGCAATTTGAGTTCAACTAACTCAGGTATGTTTATCCGGTAGGGTGTCCTAGACACTGGCACCGCTCCTGGTGCGAGCTCTATCGAGAATTCAATGTCTCTTCTCAGAGGTAGACCCGGTACCTCTTCCAGAAACACATCTATGTATTCTCTCAGGATAGGGTGATCATCAGGGCTTGGTTTAGCACCTTTGGTTGTTTTCAACACCTGTATTGCATATAGGGGACATCCCTTTCGACAATACTTTATCATTTGTAGGGCTGATATTTGTCTCACCGAGACCGGTTTTTGGATCCCTTGAAGGGTTATCCTTTTTCCTCATTTTCTCACACATTCTAAGATTTTATGGTAGCAGTCCAATTTGGCTTTATGGGTGGACAGCCAGTCCATACCAATCAACAAATCGTATGATCCCAGGGGTAATACGTTAAGGGTTTCTTGGGTGGGGAATTCACCCAACATTAACTGGTAGGCTGGTATGACCTCTACCACCTTTATTTTAGTGCCAGTGGCTAACTATACCAACCAGGGCTTAGTTTGCTTTTGTGGTTGTAGCTTACACTTATCAACAGCTTTAGGGGCTATATAACTCAAATTTGAACCAAGGTCAATTAAAACAGACACTAGATGGTTGAAAATCATACCTTCTATTTCCACCACTGAAGCTTGGTGGTCAGCTTGGTTATTATCCAAGGCTACATAAATCTGTGGCACACTCCTTGCCACATCATTGACTGTGGTAGCTTCCTGAAGGTTATAAACTTTTCGACTGTTCTATTGTTGGTGTGGACAGTCTCTCAAGAGATGCTCTTCTCCGCAACCCCAACATTTTAGAGGTTCTTTCTTTGGGTTATTAGTATTTACTGATATAGGTCCAGAAGTTTTATTTCCATCTAATGATGGAAAGTTCTGTTGGAGTACACTCCGGGTTGGAAAGTTCATTCTGGGGTTCTTCTTGTAGCTCTTAAATCCTAAGGATTTGATCCCCTTTTTCTGAAATCTCAAACCACTCTTTTGTCTCCAGTCTCCACGAGACTCTGCCCGATGTCCATATTGTTCATGACAACATGTTTCCTTTCGAAAAGTGTCTTCTAAGGTCTTTGGCTCGTCGAATTCAATTCGGTTCTGGTATTCCTTGGCTAGCCCACTAATGAAGCGTTGCGCCTTCGCCTTCTCTGCTTTGATGTAGGGTACATATCTCAATAAGTCAAGGAATTTGTTGACATACTCCTCTATAGTGAGTTGTCCCAGTTTGAGTTCATAAAACTCTTTAGCCTTCTCGTCGAAATATCTTTCTGACAAATACTTCTTCCAGAAGTACTTCTCAAACCGTTTCCAAGACAGGTCCTCCTCGCGGACCCCTTTCATATTCTTAAGATCTTCCCACCATATGGAAGCCTTTTAGTTTAGATTGAAAGTGGCCACTCGTGCCTTCAAATTCTATGAAAAGTCATGGACTCTAAAATACTTCTTCAGTCCAAGTAGCCAAGCCTCATCTTCCTCTCCCTTCTTTATCTCACCGTCGAATGAGGGAGGTTTGGCCTTTCTGAATTCTTCAAATTTATGAACCTTGTAAGTCTTTTGTTTCTTCTGTTTTCTTCGAGAATAGGAACTGGTCCTGCTGCTGGAAGACCCTTCGGAATCACCATCTTCCTTCTCAGTGGAATTGTCTAGAACTGGTCCTTTACCTTTGGGGTGGACCTTTCTTGAAGTGCTTCTCTCAGTATGGCCACTGACACGACCATGTTTTTTCACTTCGGGTTCGTGCTGCATTTGTCACTGTAGGTCGAATAAGCTCTGTAGTAACACTGCATTAATTTTAGTTTGCTTTTATTGTTCTTTCATCATCCTTTCATTGTCGGCCTTGCAGCTTTGCAACTCAATCATGAGACTCCTCACAGTCTCGGCTAGGTCTGGGGCGGTTCCTATTTCTCTTCTCTCGTCAGACTCTTCGTCTCGATTGTGGGAGCCTTCTCCCACCTCTTGGTGAGTCACCATTTTTTGCGTCTGTAAATTCCTGCGGCTAATCGTCTGCTTAGGTGAAAAGACAAATATTGATTGTTAGTTAAGAGTTAGATATATTTTCATAATCTGCGCATAATTTATAATTCTTTCACATTCATACACAGTCAGGTTCTCGTTTCCAAGTTTTCAATCCTGGAAAAGAGAGTTACGTTAGGGGGTTGATATTCGTAGGAGTACTTCGAACGGAGCTTATGCGCAACTCGTTCATGAGCCCAATCAGGCCGAGTGTTGTAACCATGCTCTGATACCACTTTGTCACATACCCACTACCCAAATCGGATTTTTCTGGTTTTCTGTCGGACCAGAACCCCTAAATATCCATGGAGGCCCAGCGTAAAATGGCTCTTTCTCTCTCCTTCTTTGTTCCCATGTAATCGTGGGTCATGATTGTGGTTCAATTTGAACGTAGTGCCTATTTTTATTTCGTGCCTCGGTGCTACAGTAATGTCTAATCGTTCAACTCTACAACTGTCGAACCTCGATAGGGCTAGCGATCGGTCAATGGGGACAAATCCCTACAGGGTTAGCAAATGACCAATAGGAACAAATCCCAACAGGGGTAGAGAACTGCCAATGAGAACAGGCCCCGTCGCGTGGTTAAGTGGAATATAGGTGGCAGAAAGGGAAACACGAGACGGTGGTCGACATCTCAGGAGGGGCCCCACTTCACATGCCACACTATTCTGGACCCCCCCCCATTAAAGGTAGAATGGCAAGGGAGGTCTGGAATCCACTTGAGTGTCGTTGATCCCGGTGAGTTAATCTTGACCGTTCGAGAGTTGCGTGTCCAATTCCGAACCCCCCCCCCCCATTAAAGGTAGAATTGCAAGGGGACTCTGGAATGCATCCTCAGTCGTAGATCTGGGCAGGTGGACACTGGTCATCCAGATCTGCTCACCGCTTATCCTAAAGCATATTCACGTCCTAGATTAAGTTGACATCTCATCTTCACATCTAACGGTCATTGCAGACCCTAAGTTCCTCCAAAAGAATCTCGTCCATTCATTGGGGTTTATCATCACGAGAATCCAGACTCTCAATCATGGGACTCCCGAATCCTCGATCCCTAGTTTCCCGATGCGGTTAATCTCTCGACACGTGGCCTCCACCAATCGGATGGCTCAGAAATACTCCAGGGTTTCCACCATGGGAAATCCTGAACTCTTGTCAATAGGAATCTCTATTCCGCGATCCCTGATGAGCCAATTCACCGATATGGTCCTTTACGTGTTATCCATTCTGGCTAAACTCCTAGCCCACGTGACCACTATCTAACAAGGCCGCAGCCTTATCTCCTGTTGGGTTTTCGGACTTTCCAATGCTGGAATGTACTCGTCCTTAGGATTCGCGATCCATGGAATCCCGACATGCCGATATGATGACAACTGGCCCTACAATGGACGCTTTTCACTTTGTCGAGATTTCGAACTTCGCAATTTCTAAGTGTATGGACTTCTTATCCATGGGATTCCCGATTTCCCGATGGATGAATTTCCTTTCGGGACTTTTCCCGAATGCTCTGATTGCCACCATGCATCCTCCCATGATGGATGGTCCTGATCACTTCTCGCGATTTCAGAGTTTCCGCTGCTGAGATACTCCGACATCTTGTCCCTTCAATCTCCAAAATGTCGACGGGCTCCCGATCTTGTCCATGTGTCCTCCTATGATGGGCGACTCCTATTGATTCCGAGATTTTCACTAGGAAAATTCTCGACCTCATGTCATCGTGACTCCTGATTTCACGAATGTCGATATCCCGATGGCCACGCCTCTCGTCAGGATTTTCAACCTCCTATTCATGAGGGCTTAACCCTCATGCATCTCTTAACAAATCCAATGGTTGTCAGGTTTTTCTGGATAACATCTAACGGCTCAAATATGTCCCACCTTATGATCTCTTTCACTACTTCATGGATCTGGAAAAATCAATGGTCCATGTGTTCTCATGGACTGTGGGGGTCTACGATCCTGATTTCCTCGCTATTCACAAAGATAGAGGAAAATGGGAACGGTATGTAACGCCCTCGTTTCTTTTGTTAGTCAAACAGTCGTGAATGACCATGGGTCTTCCGATGAAATCTCGTTCGTCAATCGATACTTACCCCTACGCTGCTACTTTGGGATTTTAAGAGGGTCATTCCTCCTCATACAGGGTTGTTAAGACTTGCACAACCAAGTCCTTTTTCCAGGTTCTTGGTAACCCTTTCCAAGGAGGGAATATCTATGAAGAGATCTATTCTGGGGCATCCCTGGAGACAGATAAGGGTAAATAACTTCCCAAGAATGGGCTGGAAGCCTGACTTGGTTCAACTTATTCATAATTAAATTCATTTATCAACATAAGCCATGCGTGTTTTTTCTGTTATAAGCATATACAACTACTAGTACTGATCAAAATACTACTCAGACATTCTTAAAATGAAAACATTCACAGTTCCGTAGATTTTGAGCATAATTATCAAAATACATATATTTCAAGGTGCCAGAGGCAAAACACTTATCAGAAATAACACCAGGGTTAAGCAACTGCTGAGAGGGGTGCTCGTTTCCACCCAACTGTAGGCTTAGCGACTCCCAGCAGATTTACCACTAGCCACCCCCGAGCTGAGACCACGATGCTGTGAGACTGCGTCTTTGTTTTCCAGTGACCAGGAGCGAAGGTTGCAATCCTTCCTCTTTGCTATCACGCACTCTGCATAATGCTAGAGTTCTCCCCTCGCATCTGCCCCTCAATCGCTTCTACCCCATGCCTTATCCTCTTGCGAGGTTGCGTGTGGCACGATTACCCTCATGTTGATCAGGTTTGGTGGCTCTACGGATGGGAGGTTCACCTCCCATCCCTCATTAAACCATCTACCTACCATCCTGTGAGACATTTAATTCGGGGCCAACGAGCTGCTTTTGGTTCTCTGGGCCAGTGGAGTCCAAATACGGTATTAATTCTTAGTGGAAGTTAACGCCACCTTTCCAGGTTCCTTCCACCGCCATCGTGGTCTCTTTTTCTACACATCCCCTCTCAGTAGTCCTGTAATAAAATTCATAATGTTATTCACATTTACTGACCTTTTCCTCAAGGTCCATTTACATCACATATTCACATTTATGAGTTTTCCATAGTTCTTGGCCAGTCCAGTTATTTTTTACAAGATGGGGGAAACAGGGTGTTACAAGTACTTATGTGGGGCAAGCTTGTTGTAAGTTTTTCAGTCTCCATGGTTGAAGTCAATAAACTTCAAGGTTGCAACCTTTTCCTGGTCGGATCGGACTGCGTGTATCCCTTTCGGGAGGTACGTCGTGACCAAAGTGTATTCAAAATCTCTGGGCACACTGTCTCGGTTGATGGCGTCACTTAGAAGGGGTAGGTAGGCAAGTAGAAATCTTGGAATCAGCTTGGCATTCATGATATCGTCTCTATGCTTCGTTCTCATCTCTGTCGCGATTCTGGAAGTTCCTACTCCATGAGAAGTTGATGGAGAAGCTTGGACTCTTCCTGTTGATGATTATTTCACACCTACAGACATCCTTCTTTCTGACATGATTTTCTTGGTCTTGAGATCAACGAGTACTTCCTTCACAGATTCTTCAAGTGCGCTAAGCTCTTTGGACATACGTGCTCAAGTTTAATATTGGGGTCAAAATGATCTTAGAAACTGAACAAGAATGAACAAAAAGGGTGTGATGATCATTGTATACACTTGCTATTCTTCGGGCTTCAAAATCTTAGTTGGCAAAAGTGTTCTTCATGCATGGCGCGATGAGATAAATAGGCAATCTTGGTAAATATTTTCTTTGCAACGGGTATGAGCCTCATTAATTCTTGGTTTGTTCATTATGGTGCGGTCCAATGGTCTAGTGGTGAGCCATCAATTCTTTTCAATCCATTCGAAGTGGAAGTCGAATGGATATATCGGCCTCTAACGGCTATATTGCTTCACCATGGAGAAGTGCCCTGTGTCGTTGTTTTAATATCTTGACAAAGTTACAATTCTACAAAGTTTCTTTCTGCAAGGTACCCTTTGGAACCTCCTGTAACTTTTCAATCTTAGTCATCTTCTTAGTTAGCTTCCTAGCCTTTTTCCCTGTGAGCTTCTTCTCGATGGTTCTTTTCCCATTATAATTCTTATTTTCCTTGGGCATAGGCATTTCGCGTTGTTGAGGTTCTCTCCTAGGACTCAGGGGTAATACCTCTTCTATATATGAGACAGATACGTCAATCTTCTTTGAGCCCTCTAATTCTCTTGAAGCTTTGACATATGTGCTTCTAGTGTCAAATAGCTTCGATCTATTCTCCTGTTCTTCAATCAACTACGCGATCCTTCTGGCCATGAAATATTTTAACTCTTGTCTCTAATTTTCTAAAACCTCTTCTTCTTCCTTCTTTCTGGCTTGATCTCTTTCAATCCAAGGTTTTCCAAGTAACATAGTAAACGGGGCATTGTCCTCAATAAATTTAATAATCTCAAAGTCTTCCTTTGTCGAAGTTCCATTGACTGACATAGGTATCTAAGCGAGCTTTCCACATAACATCATCATTTTTCCTCTGAATAGTCTTATTCCTCCTAATGAAGGGATCATAATAGGCTTCCCTATAGCTTCCCAAGTTCTTTCTAGCATAATATTTACTTGTGTCTCTTCATCAAGGACAGAGTCAATGTCGAAGTCTCATATTCTTTCTTCAATGCATTCTTTTTCTTTAAATACCTATGATAATCTAATATTTCGGTGATCATTCAAGGTGTCTTTCATCTGTAGTAATACCTTCTATGATTCCTTATGGGGTTCTACTATTTCTGGATTTGCCTTAGGGTTTTCTTCATTCAGATTCATTCTTTCAAACTTATCAATCATTCTGGGGCAATCCAACACTTCATGGTCCAAAGCTTTGCAACATAGACAACTAGATCTTCCACGAGGACATTCCTTAGCTAGATGGCTTGTGTTATCACTGAAATTTCGTCTGCACAGGACGACAAGAACTCCGCATCATCAGCACAGAAAAACAGGCATTCATGGCACAAGGATTAAATCCACAGCACAGCAAAAGGGCCAAAAACTATACAAAAATGGCTAAAAATTTAAAAAGCGCAGCATACCCACTAAAAATGAGCGCGCGCGCGCAACATCTTCGTATAT
>ML788997.1:706865-729383 GCA_009831015.1 Picea engelmannii
TTTCTTGTAAGGAGAGCAAATCAGTTGAGGGCCTCAAAGAGCCTTCCATTGGAGAGGGAAGGGACCCAAGTCCTCTTTCTCCATTGTGTATCTTTGGATTTCATCTATCAGACCAGCTAATACATTGGTGATATTGGTCCATTATTATTTGTTTTTATTTTTATTTCCATGCTCATCTTTTTATTTAGTTTTTGTTTAATTCTTGTTAATAGCTTAGTTGTTTTCTTTCTAACCCTTTACATCACAGCTGTCATGACTAGCAGAGCCCAACTAGGCATGTAAGCACTCACTTTTTGTTCACACATCGATGAAAAGAGTGCAAATAGCTTGGTTTTCTGCAACTGTAACAGAGGGTTAACCCTATCTTTCTTTTAAATTACCCCCAGCCTCTTCTGCACTACACACTAGGATCATGGTAGCCAGTCTGCAAAAAATTCTTTCTAGGATCCTGCATCCATTTGTTAGTCCAAGCATTCTTTCTATGCATAGGTATAGCATATCTATCATTGTGCTTATCAGATCTATTCATATTAGAATTTATTTCATATATTAATGCCCTAGTTTTTAAGCTAGGACAGTATCTATCAAACATACCTAGATCCATGCTCTAGAAACAAAAATTTCCACTTATCTTACTTCTACAGAGAACAAAGCTTCCATATATAAAAAAAATTAATTATTCTTAACTTTATTAGAGCACAGAGCTTACAAATCTTACCTATTTTCTGGATATCTGACCTTCTTTTCTTCAGAAACTTCCACTTTTACTTTTCTTAGAGCACAAAGCCTTCAGATGTTACTTCTTTTCTTTAGATCTGGCCTTCTTTATTTAGCAAAGAGATTTTCAGATCAAGTGGAATACTGCGCACTAGGGCACAGATCCACGCATAGAGATTCCACAGTTTTAGGATGAATATTTGCACAAAGCTTCTTCTTCCTCAGTTCCCAGCAATCACAATTTCAGGTTCCAACAATGGAACCATTTGTTGGCACAGGGGTAGACCCAGGGTTCAATGCTACAACAACGCACCAACAAAACCCTAACTATCGGCCCTTTCGAAAACACCTGCGAAGTAGATGAAGTCTCACCTGAGGTAGAGGCAAGGGTGGTTGCAAGACTCAAGTGTCTACAACCTAAGTTGGGACATAGATCTGTGATTATATCCCTTACAGGGCACTTAGCATCGATCATTCATCAATATTCAACCATTATTATACTTCGCAAATAGCACAGAGCATCACATCATTCATTTAGATCTAAGGGATTTCAATGCTTAACAACAGTAAAACAGATCAAATCTAGTAGATCATCACTAAGCACCTTCATACATATCAAATCTACATTCACATACATATAAGAAGCACACAACATAAATAGATCTATCTAAATATATCAAAGCACTTAGAAAAAGCAAAGATAAGCACATTGAGTCAAAGAACAAAGAATAACACACAGATTTACATGATTCACCCCCACCGTGGGGCTACATCCACCAACTCTTCTTCTATATTATCATCGGCCAAGCGGTTACAAGCACAGAGCCACCAAACCCTATGGCGTACAGGACAGAAGATCTGTGCAACTCGCTAGATCCTTATTCCTTTCCATACAACACAAATCCTTCTAGGTCTCCACACATGGACTTGCACTAAGCTCTACAAGCCTATAGAATGCATAACACCTTGATCACATAGATCTCACTTGGCACATAGCCTATATCACATAGATACAATACAATACTCTACTAGATTCCTAGATGTCTATTTATACATAAAAAAACGGGCCTAAGCATGGGTAAACCCACGGGCCGACATCCCTTTCCCATTACATATTCCCAAAACCCAAAAAGGGACCCAAACCTGGGCCGAGATCCCATGATCTCTGCTTCGTCTGGTGCTCCATCTTCGACAGGCTGTCGAAGTCCCAAAAATGGTCAAATATGACCAAGTGTTCCCAAAACTTGGTCAAGGTCCAACAAACACTTCTCTGCACTGTGAGAACTTGGGGATTGAAAATATTTCAACATAGGAGGGCGTATCATACCATTTGGGCAGGGTGATGGTGTGGAGAAAGGATGGAGCACATAATTTGACAGAGGATGGGCGCAATTAGGCCGAGGATGAGTGTGATTAAGCAGAGGGTGAACAAAATTGAGCAGAGAGTGAACATGTTGCATAAATGGGATAACCAATTGAGAGATCACTCCATTTTTTAATGTACCCAGGGTGGAAATGATTGCATTCATCACACACGAGTTGCCATGTATGAGCATGAGTGCGCCAATCTCAAATTTTAAGGCATCTTTTGGGAGAAAATCATAATGATGAAGGAGTTAGATCAATGTTCAAGTATTTGACTTGGAAATTTGATCATAAAAATGTTTAAGGATTGTATCATTTAATCTCAATTGCCATTAACTAATTCAAATAAATGCAAATGATTCCTGGTTACCTGAAATCGTGGGCATTTACTGTGTGTAGAGATCTCATATGATCCTTCATATGGCATGTCATTCGACACCTCATATGGTATTTTAAATGGCACCTCATACGATCTTTTAAATGGCACCTCATACGACACTCCATATGGTACCCCTGTGTGAAATGAAATTGTATTCCTGTTGTAATAGATGTTTTATCCATAGCCTTCAGTCTTAAAATGATTTTGTCAACCATAGTGAATAGGAGAAGAGGCAGGATAAGAGTGTTCCATTATTATTTCTTCTTCCATCGTGCTCACACAATCCGTTCCTCTATCTCGCATTTTATAAGGCATGTAATCATAACTCTGTAATAAATAATCTGTAAAAAATAGCTAAGTGGTTTGTCAAAGAAATGTACAATAGTATATAACACACATGGAATTAGCATTTCTAAGTAAAATAATTGTTGAGATAATAGCCTGTATCATAAAAACAATACACATAAATTTTTACAAAGATTCTACTTCTTCTAGACAGTGTTATCATTTGTCAACTCATGAAAATTCTCCCCTGCACCTAAGTATTGTGACACCTCACAATAAAAATTATAGGAAACTAGTCAATTCTCCCAATAGTATAATATTTATAGCTTTTTAACTGTAGAGATAAATTTCACATATCATTCTGACGAGACGGTTAGAATATGGCCCCACTTATAGGATAAAACATCCTATATATAGTTAAGAAGAGGTAGGCGAGAGAGTTTCGAGATAGTCTCAAAGTTAGTTACTAAGGGAAATTTTATGGAGTTCATTAACCTTATATTAACCATACATACTTCATGTCAACTTTGTCTACAAGTAATTTCATACATCAGTACAAGTTTAAATTTCTTATTTTTTGTCAGATTATCATCCTCCCTAGGTAGAATGCCCCGCTACCAACAAGCCTGTTCAGTACTCGGACGGGTTTACCTAGTCATACCACAGGTCGGTACCCACTGCCAACAGACCTATTCAATATCCCGACGAGTTAGCCTCTTACACCCTCAAATATTGGCCCTCCATCTTTTAAGATTTTAGTATAAGATTTCTTTGTGCAAGAAGATGGGGGGACAGCTCTAAAAACATTTTTTTTCTTTTTTTTCAATTGGGATGGTATTTACGTTAGAGGATGACTTTCTGTTATATATTCCTTAGTGATTGTCTTGATGTAAGGGGTACTTAAGCGGATGTATCCTATCTAAAGATATGATATAATCAAGCTTTTTTAGTGTGTAGTGGATGGTACCATTGGGAAAAACAAAAAGGTATCTTTAGGCTTAAATCACTTTCTTCCTTTTTTAATTTATTTTTTTATTTTTTTATGTTTCCATAGCTAACCGCTAATCATACCTCATTGTTACTCTTTAATCAAAATACTTTACTCACTTACTCAGGGTTCTTGGGGAAACTGTACAAGTGACCTCTAAGATTGATGGTTACGGTATCACTTCCTTATATAGTGGTGAAGGTTTAAAAGAAGCTGCTATTTAAGATGCCTTGAGAAAAATAAGATGAGAATCTTTGCAAAAATATGGCTAATTACAGCAAGTCATTATTCATTTGATTCTTAGCAGACAAAAGGGTTCAAGTATAGAAATATTTTAAATACATGGTTGAAATTGGTCCTACAAAGTCAAGGAACCAGTTCTCGAAAGGTTCTATCATAACTTGGGAACTCAAGGGAATTTGCGTCAGCTGGCGTAGGTCTTCCTATCCTTTGGTAGTTGTCACAACTCCTCACATAATTGGCAGCATCCTTGAAAATGTTAGCCCAATAGTAACCTAAATGTAACACCTTATATGTTGTATGTTTGTCAGAAAAATGGCCACCACATGGTCCATCATGACAACTTTGTAGGATTTCTGGTATCTCATCCTCTCGGACACATCTATGAATAATTGAATCTGGACCTATATGAAAAATTTCATGACCAACCCAAAAGTAATTGGCACTTTGCATAATAATTCTACACTTTTCATGAGGTGACAAATGAGATGGTAACTTCCTAGTAGCCAGATAGTTTTTCCATATCTGCAAACCATGGGGTATTTATAGAAAGGGAAAAAAGGTGCTCATCTGGGAAACTATCATCTACAGGAATATAATCATCCTCATTTTTAATTCGTGAAAGAAAATCAGCCACCAAATTCTCCTTTCCAAGTCGGTCAATAACGGTGATGTTAAACTCTTGCAATAGCAGGAGCCATCTAGTCACTCGGCCATTAGCTATGGGTTTATTCATGAGAAATCTAATGGTGGAATGGTCTATATGTACAAATACTTCGTAACCTATGATGTAGTGACGAAACTTATTGATAGCATTAACTACTACCAAAAATTCCTTCTCGATAACTGTGTAGTTTAACTCGACGGGGGACAAGTTCTTTCTCACAAAATAAATGGCATAGGACTGTTGGTCCTCTTTCTTCCCTAATACTCCTGCTATTATGGTGTCGGAGGCATCAGTGGATATGTGAAATGGGAGAGCCCAATTGGACCCCCTAAGAACTGGTGCCACAAACATCTTATATTTCAGGGTTTCAAAGGCAGTTTGACACTAATCAGTCCAAATAAAATCAACATCCTTTATTAACAATCCAAACATGGGTGAAACAATCTTTGTGAAATTTTCAATAAACCATCAGTAGTATCCAGCATGTCCAAGAAATCTTCTTACCTCTTTCTAAGTCTTAGGGGGTGGAAGTCTAATGATGACCTCAATCTGTGCAGGATCGAATTTTATCCCTTCAGATGAAACATGATGTCCTAGAACCACTCCTTCAGTCAACAACATTTTACATTTTTCATGAATTAAAGATAGGTTCATTTCTTGGCATATGATAAGGACTTTTTCTAAGTTATCTAAGGCTTCCTGGTAAGTGTTTTCATATACTGGGAATTCATCCATGTATACCTCCACACAATCATGAATAAGATCATAAAATATCCCTAGTACTTCTCATTGAAATGTGGAAAGAGCATTACACAATCCAAATGGCAACATAGGTTCCCCAAGGACAAGTAAAGGTAGTCTTGTCCATATCCTTGGGTGCTATGAGAATTTGATTGTACCCGCTATATCCCTCTAAAAAGGAGAAATATTTCTTTCCAGACAGGGTATCCAAAACTTGGTCGATGAAAGGAAGAGGAAAGTAATACTTTAGAGTGGATTTGCTCAGTTCTTGGAAATCAACACAAATTCTCCATTTCCCGGTCACTTTCTTTGGAACCACTGCAAGCAAGGATACCCACTTACTATCAGATATGGGATAAATAAATCTGAAATTTAATAACTTTTGGATCTCCTCTTTTACTATATCTTTGAGTGTTGGGTTCATCCTTCTCTGGGGTTTCCTAATAGGTGTTACTCCCCCCTGGGTATATATGTGATGAATGCATGTGTCAGGGTGTATACCCTTCATATCAATGTATTCCCAGGTGAATTCCCCTGATTTCTCTTTAAGGAAACTTACTAACTTCTTTTTTTGGTCTGCATCTAGCCCGGATTTTATATGTAGAAATTTTCCTGGACTAATCTCATAGGACATTGCATAAGATGTGGCAGTCTCATCTATATCGAAGATTAAATATGTCGAAGAAAAAATGGATGGTTCCAATTGTTCCTAAAATTCTTCCCCAAACATATACTCAAATTGGGGAAAATATTGTGGAAAAACAACACATGTGATAGCAAAAATAAACTGATTTAGCACATTTTCCATTGTGTGCTCCTGAAGTTCCTAGGAATGATCACTTGGAAACACGGGTTCCTCCCATTCCTCATTCTCATATGGAAATTCAATCCACCATATATTATCCATGATAGGTTGGGATGGAGGGTATATGGTGAGCTTCTAGATAGAAATTTCATTTGAGATGGTTATTTCTCCCTCTCTACAACCAATAAATGCATTGGTTGTGGCTAACCAAGGTCTTCCCAAAATAACGGGATGGCCTTTGGTAGGATCCTTTGAGTGGATGACCAGAAATTCTACTAGGTACTCCCATGAGGATAAATTAACTATGATATCATCCAAAATTCCTTCAGGTATAACCCTAGTCTTATCTACTAATTCCAAAATGGTTGGGGTAGGTCTAAGAAGAGGTTTTAACTATAATTCCTCCAAGGTAGTAACGATCATAACATTGATGGTTTCCCCTAGGTCTATGAGATTGTTTCCAATGGAAACCTCATTAATGGTTATGGTCACTACGGGGTTTCCTGGGTTCCCATATTTTTCTACCTTAGGCTGCTCTGATATGTACTCAGAAATTTCTCCTATCAAATGTATTGTTGGAGGATCCTTTTGCTTCCTACCTGGATTCTTAATACACAATTCTTTGACTACCTTACTGTAGATTGGAATATCCTTAATGGCTTGTAGCAAGGGAATCTTGACACAAATATTCTTCAATTCATTCAAGATGTCAAATTTTGATCGGGTGGTAGGTTTCTCAATTACTAATCTTTTTGGATAAGGAGGGGCCTTCATAATTTGTGAAGGTTCATTTTGGGGAAGCTTGGGTTCTTGGTCCTTAGGAATAATAACATCTTCCCACCTAGTGTCATCTGTGGGTTGTTTGGGGATTTCCTCTTCTTCTTCTTAGATGACTATTGAAGGTCTCTGCCTATCCACAACTTTTCTCGACCTTAGTTGAATCTCCTGCAATGGAATAGGAGAAATACCATATGTCAGGAAGGCCTACATCTCAACATTGTGAGAGGTTGAGTGGGATTATTATTTTGATTGGGAACTATTTGTGCTAGTAATAATGTTGGTCTTGGGGAGCTTTAATTTTGATATTGTTGTGGTTGTTGTTGTGGAATAGGAGGTAAATGTGGTGGAACAAAACCTAGTAGAAGCTGTGGGATGTTCAGTGGAAACTGAGGATAAGGATGGTTGGGCATAGGGACAGGTGGAGCTTGATGGTTTCCTTGGTTATGCCCTCCTCTCCATCCTTGAAGCAAAGGATGTTGGTACTATGTAGAATAGTTTTGAAAATTTGGTGAGTTCCACTGTTGTGGTTGTTGATAATAGGGTGGAACTTGAGGTTGTAGATCTGGGTATGTGGAATGATTCCTAGGCTTCCATGGCCTCCTAGGTGCATAAGAGGACTCCGCAGGATCCCCACTCCTATAGATCGCTAAAAAACTGGGCAATGATGGACATTTTTCAGTCGAGTGGTCCTCCGTGCAGAAGCCACAAACTGAAATGTTATCCAATGGGAATTCCCTTGAGGAATGCTTCCTTCTGCATATTGGGAAATATGTGCTCATTTATGCATTTTCCTCCTCCTATTTATTTTTAATTTTTAGGGTGCCCAACTGGGAACCTATTTTTCTTAATATATATGTCTTGAATTTTTCTAAGAGGTTCCCTATCTCTGCTCTTTTCATACCACCTGAACTAACTAGTTTTAAGTTTCTATTATAAGGGTCCCGAACATTCTTCCTTGTTTTAGCTCTTCTCCTCGAGTAATTTTTACACATTTCATAGATTTCGACAAATGGTTTATGGGAGATGTCACCTGATGCCATCAGGCTAAGTATCTCTAGGTATTCCTCTGAAATTCCCTTAAGGAAAAGAGCCCTAACTGCATTAACTGGAAGGTCGTGATATTTTGATTTCTGGGAGATATAAGAAAATCATTCCATATAATCCTCGAGATTATCATCTTCTAACTGTTGGACTTTGAAAATATCATTACAAGACTCCTTGTTCTTACAGTAGTCTTGGTACGTTTTAATAAATATATCTTTCATGGCTTCCCAAGACCTAATACTTGACTCTCCCAACCCCATGAATCATCTTAGTGCAAAGTCCTTGAGGGTGGCAGGAAAGAGTTTTAGTTTATGGGCATCTTGTAAGTAGTTGTAGCTCCTATACAAGATGTCGAACTAAAATAGGAAGGTATCTGTATCTTCACTTCTTTTACCATAAAAGGTGGGAAATGATGAGAGGGGAATATTTTTCATATTGACATTTGGTGTGGTGTCCAAAATTGGAAACTCGAAGGTAGTTTCCATTTGATTTCCAGATTCTTCTCCCTCCTCGTGTCTTACATTGTTTTGATCCTCCTGATCATCCATAATGGTTTGGTTTCCAAAAAGAGAGTACCTAGGTGGTTTTATCCTTGAAGAGAACAAGGTATCCCAAGGTTCTTTTCTAAGAAAGGTATCCCTCTGATGGGAAGGTCTTCCTACTGCTTGGATGTTTGGGACTCTACTCGAGCTAGTTGAGATTATTGGTGCCAAAGTTTCTATGTCAATTTGAGACACAATTATATTGGCTAAACTACCAAACAAAGTATTCACTTGTTCATGGTCTATGATGTCTTCAAAGTTAGGATCTCTTGATGGTGGTAAGAAGACAAAGGTTGTATTGTTTGGTTCTGTGGAAGGCTCGAGTGGTCTTGCCTCCTGTCCCACTATCACTGATGCTTTAATTTATTTTTTATAGTGCTCCTTGTCTTAGTCTCTGAAGAGACTTCTTTATCTCTTTGGGTTGATCTAGATCATGTTTTTCGGTATTGATCTACAGAGATTATGAGTGGAATGTTCCTTCCCCCGAAAAGGTCAAAAGGAACCTTGGTTGAAAGGTCATATTTGGATTTAATGTATCTACCATTTGGATCCCTAGGTCTATTCATAAAGAAAACAAAAAGAAAAACTACCATTGGGTTTGGGGGAACCTACTATAACACATGCACAGGTTCTTACCTCTCGTCTTAAAGTTCCCCTGCCACCAATCTAATACTAAAGTTTAGAAATGATCTATCTCCTACCTTGAGACAACTCCCCATAAATGACGCCAAAAATGATGGGTGTTCTATATGCACTAAAAACCATCAATGGGTAAGAAACTTAGAGTTGTAGAACTACATATGCCAAGGAAGAAAAGATAGAGGTAGTATAGTCTAACTAAGCAAATGGTCTATCTGAGATCTAATATACTGAAGAAAAGACTATCAATGATCAAACCCTGTCAAGGAACTTAAACTATTTACCCTAATTAGATTTTGAACAATGGATCGATGGATTGTCCTAGGGAAGCAAATGAAAACCCTAAAATGAACAAGTTAACTTAATCAATATAATGAGAAAAAACAAGCCATCTATTTAATCTATTAAACTTAAGGAACAATAGCAACATCAAAATAATATAATCAATCTATTCAAATTAATGAGAAACAAAAACTAAAAAAGAAAACAAGCAAGTAAATACCCTATTAAAACTCATGCAGCAAGTAAACTAATCAAAACTACTCAATAGGTAACTAATCAAAATATTCAACAAGTGAACTCTATTCTTAAGATAAAATTCATAATTACTTCTAATCTACAAAGGGAATCTTAACCTATTGAATTAAAAGCATCATGACAATATTCAAAGATTAATCAACAATTACTCTTTAATCTACAATAACAAGAAAACTTCAAATATAATGATGATGATTATGTCTTCGGTGTCTTATCACATCACG
Source organism: Picea engelmannii (assembly GCA_009831015.1). Taxonomy (NCBI): domain Eukaryota; kingdom Viridiplantae; phylum Streptophyta; class Pinopsida; order Pinales; family Pinaceae; genus Picea; species Picea engelmannii. The sequence continues at coordinate 716,819 of ML788997.1, forward strand.
ATGGAATCTAACAATTAATGATAACTCAAGAGGAATAATTTCAATATTAACTTCTATGGATAAATGAAAAGTATGAATCAAGCAATCTAACGAGAGCTTAGCCATCATAGAAGAAATATCAACTATCTTGGAAAACCATATGATCCTTCAATTTATGCATTAATCATCAACAATAAGAAAATGTTATTCTATTTAATTCAAATGCATTCCTATTCTAATGTAAGAAAATTCATACAATTGAAGACTTATAACTAAAAACTTAACTTAAACTGGAACTTTGAATTAAAATTGCAATCTAGATCTAGAATGGAAATTTCATGAAATAAACTAAACTAATCCTACTATTAACAATTGAAATTGAAAATTGAAATACTCATAAAAAAACATAATTCAAATTCTACTTCTATCTCAACATATTATAGGAAAATTGATAAGCAAACTAAAAAGGCAACTAGATAAGCAAACTAAGAATTAAAATCAAAATTAGCAACTATTCATCCTCGAAACTTTTCCAAAGAAAATCTATGTTCTGCATTAACTTAATACTTTGTTTTACTCAATACTTTGTTCTACTCAATACTCTGTTCTAGCTATTCTACTTTAATTTGGAGAAATTCAGACTAGCATTTAATCACACAATAGGGTTAGTCGCTAAGCTTGCAATCTCTTTACTAATTAGTTTAAAAATACACAGCATATTAATAGTTATCCTTTACAACCAACCTGCAAAAGGGAATTTGAAAAAATTAACCTATGAACAACAAACACACAGCATGTAAAATGATAAAAACACATGTACAGGAAAATGAAAGAAATGGCAATTGCACAACTCGAATACACAAGATAACTATCTAAATATTCACCCAGACCACTGGTGGGCCCCCAGCAGGTTGTGGCTACTCCTCAACAATGAATCACGAGCTCAAGCAACATTATTTTGGCATTTAAATTAAAAACATGGTCTTTCACAATTTTATGGAAATGTCTTGAATTACACAGCAAATGATTCTAGCAATCCTTCACAATTCTTCACTACTCTTGTCTGACCACTACTGTGGTATTTATAGAAGTCACAATTCAAGAGGTCGACCACTGGAAGGGTCGATCTCCTCTAAAAACAAAAAATTCCATTAAATGCACTATAACTGCCTGTGGATTCTAGAAACCAAACGAGCCACTCAACTCTCAGCATAACAACTCAATCCAAGATGTCAAGAGCTCAGTAGCTAGAGGCCATGAGGGTGAAAAAAAACCATGTCACTGATTTTCCCAGCACAGGTCATCGATATAACAACCGCCAACTCACTCACGGTTTTATTGTTGGATGGAGTGTTAGACGTAGTGTCAGATGGAGTACTGGATGCAGTGGAGGATGAAGTAACAGACTAGCTACTGTATGTAAAAATTCCATGCGATTTTTCCCTGTGACACACAGATTGTGCATTAGCTTCCTGTAATCATTAAATCAAGCTGAACTAAACTCAAAATCATCACAAAAAATCAATTACACGTACCTGGCATAAACTATGATGATTTTCTATGAAATCCTTCAAAACTTCTTCAAAATAGTTATCAATACATATATAACATCGGTCAAAAAGGATTCAATCATCATCATTTAAACAATCAAATCACGAGCCCAACATACCTCAACCAAAATCCCTCATCAATTTCATCATCCAAACATGATTTGTAACTTTGTAATAGACCTGGCGTATATTATCACATACATACAAACCTTCCTTAACTTTTATAACAAGAGACAAACCTTCCTTCATCAAACTTTACTTTAGTCTCACATGACTAGTTTTGGATTAGTCAATAACTCTAACTTGAAATAATCATAACTATGTACCTGTAATGAATACAGATATCAAAATAGTACGCAATGTTCTTTAGTGTGTTTTATGCAATTCGTCCATGTGTCACTACTTGGAACCTCTAAGAAAAGGAGTTATAGAAAAAAGGGCATACCTTGTTGAATTATGGCTTATTCTAGAGGGTGAACTTGTAGAGCATGCTCGGCATGGAATATTTTTTGTGTGGATATAAAACTTTTACAAAGAATACTAAAGCCTGTACTATAAGCAACACATTTGGTCTTACTGAATTTGGATCTATTATGAATAAGTTATGATGTTTTTACTCAAAACACATGTTTTAAACTAGTTTCAAGACTAGCCACAAACTCTATTTTCCACGGAGTGTAACTCCAAAAATACAATGACCCACAAGATTGAATTTGTACTACAACTACTTGGATATGTTTCCTCAATGGCCTCCCAATTTCATGGTCTGAATCATTCTAGAAAAAACTTTATTGCGAAAATGGTGAGATGACCTGTAAATAACATACCTTAGAAAGTGTCATCAAAAAAGTTTATCCTCCCTTGAATTTCGGCCTTCTTTACTTCACCTTCACTCTGAAATTCGGCTTAGATATCCTTCAGTTACCTCAATCACCTGTAGATATTCCATATGCTCAAGTGTTATTAAAATGAGAGAGTCTTTCCTCTTATTTATACTTTCATGTAGCTTCCTCAAGGGGTTATCTTTTAACAATCTTAACCCACTTTCCTTATTTTAGGGCTAACCCACTTCTAACCACTTGTGCACTTAGTAATTTCTCAATTAAATTTATTATTTAAGTAATTTATTTTGTATTCACTTTGACTTATAGTACACTCATCACTTCACTTTATTATTTACCTTCTAAAATCTCTTAACCACTTTGACCTTTTGGGGCTTCTAGATGACTCATGAAGGTTCTCCAACTTCACATGGCCATAACTCTCTAACCGTGAGGAGTTATGTGATGTTCCACAAACCACCGGAAATGGAATGACATTTATTATCCATCTATAATAGTCTCACCTGCAAATATATCAAAACTCATATGATTATCCATCAAACAAACTTGGGTCCATTACCCAAACCTGGGTTCTCCAACTTCACATGGTCATAACTCTCTAGCCGTGAGGAGTTATGTGACGTTCCACATACCACCAGAAATGGAATGACATGTAATATCCATATAGAATAGTATTACCTTCAAATATATCAAAACACATACCATTATCCATCAAACAAACTTAGGTCCATTACCCAAACCTAGGTTCTCCAACTTCACATGGCCATAACTCTCTAATCGTGAGGAGTTATGTGACGTTACACATACCACCGGAAATGGAATGACATGTACTACCCATATAGAATAGTCTTACCTTAAAATATATTAAAACTCATACTATCATACATAAAACAAACTTGGGTCCATTACCTAAGTCTTTGTGCTACCAGAATTCGCTACCGGACTTTCTCCAAGGGTTCACATCAATCACTAAGGTTTGACATCAATCTACAATATCACTCTCCAATGGTTGAGATCAATGAAAACCAACAATTCATACCAAATTTCCATCAACCTAAGACAACTTTCTGACAAGTATTACATCATATTCATTTACAATTCAGGAAATACATTTCACATTTACATTGCTTGGCCATAGCCACATTTATATCTACATTATGCATTAATTAAACTAGGGATTGTAGTGGGGATGTTACACCTGGATAATTATCACCCCACACTAGGAAAAGGCCACCAAGAGTATAATGAATCTTTGGAACTACATATAGCATTAAAGGAACCTAGATCAGAATTGCAACTTATCAATACAAGAACATCGACGCATGGAGCTGGCCCAAAAATAGGAACATCACTTTGACAATTTATGGTTTTATTTTGAACTATTTATACCACTTGCTAGAGCCATAATATTCCCAACCAATTTGAATTTATCCATGAATAGATCTCCCACTAGCTATCAATTGAGCAGTTCTACCAGGAATCGGGTCTATTTATTCTAAGAATCATAGTTCAACCATAAAGTCCATGCATCCATGGCTTCTCCTAGAAAACATGTGATTTACTATAGGAAAAAAAGCATGCTTATCGCTTGTAGTCCCATGGTGTCATTCTCATATCATCTCTCACTATGAAGGAAATGGGAAGGGGACCCAACGTACAATCGGTGACCAAGATCCCTAGCCTCACTAAACAATTGCTTGAGCTGTGCTTTGAAGTTCATCTGGTTTTCCAACTCTCTCTGTCAACATCCGTTGTGTTTATTTCCATGGATTAACACCTTTGTTGAACCCAACAGATGCATTGTGTGAACTTCCCCCTCTATAGGTTGCAGTTGTGCTCCTCTTCTTGGATATCAAACAAGCCAATCTAGACAAGAAGATGGCATTATGCATGTCCATTGTAACAATTACCCCATCTATGTGATTTGCAAGTTCCTGAGTAACTGGGAAAAGTTCTAGTTGCAGGACTTGGGCTAGCTACTACTTAAATTTATGGAATACAGGATGAAGCATGCCCATGCTTCCCTGGTCTAGATGAAGGAAAAGAAGAGAGACAATATCATTCCAGACAAATGTACACCAAATCTAGTTTCTACCTCTAGGATAAACTTACTCATTCCAAAAAATTTCTGGTGTTGTAACAACAACCCAAACATATGATTTTCACTTACTCAAACAATGTGTGAGTATCCAACCTAACCACATTCACAACGCTCACAATTCAACATAGCATCTTTCTAACCTCCCAACATGACATGAAGGAGCACCACCAAGACAATAGCGTGTGAAACTTTCTAAGTACCAAATGTTAGTGTTAGAAGTATGTAACAGAGTGCAATTTATGGAAAAAAAATCCATCCTCCAATGTCAACATTTTCCTCGATTCCTCTTCTTGTTGCTCTATAACACTAACTGCATAAACTGATGGTGTTAACATATATAAATAAATAATATCATCTTGTTTCCAAATCTTTTTCTCCTTTGACAGATAAGCATTAAATGAAAAGACAAGTACAAATTAACAACACAAAATCCATGGCCCACAACCATGCAATCTATGAAATGTACTAGTCTACCATTGTATATGTTGTTCTTTTCAAATGAAAATAATCCAAAATCTGATTTTGTTTTGCAATCTAGCACATCTTTTCTCAATTCAATGGTTATCTATTATAATTCTATATGTTTATTACTCTGTCAATGCACTACCATCCAACACATTTTCCATTCACATTTGATAGAGGGTTGGCACGTCTATGTAATTCCCATATCGTCTCTAGTGACAATTTGTTCACTTCACCACAAAACATTCAATATGCACATAAATTGAAGTTGTGCACATCAAATCTTGACAAACACTGGATTTCAAACTCACTACAGATATGATAGCCATAGATGCAATATGTAGTACTATGCAGTATCAATATATATTGTTACATTTGCATATAAGTTACCAAAACAAAAGGTTGTTGCTTTTCTAATTGTTACAGACATACCTTCTCTTGGGACATTGTTCTTCAATTTCTTATCATGCATTTCATGTCACTTCTTTCTCTCCTACAATTACTCTATTTTATTTTCATGTGAAACCAGTGCACCAAATTCAACGAATACAAAAATAAACCTTTTATGTCAAAACCGCATGAAATACACAATATTAACGAACAACAAATGATTAGTACACAAATGAAATTAGAAAAACATACCTTTGCAATTTGTGTTCCATGTTTCTTTATTTTCCCTATTCTCCTTTTTGACACCAGTGATTGTTTCGATGTAATGCACATTGAAGAAGTCAAAAAACAATACAGATCGATGGCAGTGAGATGCAAACAGAATGCAAATTACCAATATTTTATTTTCGCTACAACCACTATATCTACTATATCATCTACTTGCAATGCCCCACACAATTTCTTGATCCAACACAGAAACAAGAACTTCCTAAATATGTAACAAGAATATGAAAACATTCTTTTTTTCATTTTAGTTTTTGTTATTCAGATGATGCTCAAGCTATGACTATGGCATCCAATAACAAGGAATATATATATATATAAACAATATCAAAACAACATACCTTGTTTTTTTATTTGTTTATCTTTGATTTCTTTTCCACATATATAGTTTATGAAATATCTCTTGACCAATTTAATACACCCCTGGAAAAGAAAAATAACAACCAACCACTAAATGTGTTTTTGTATATATGATGCACATCAACAATATTTCATTCAACCATTTGATCTAGCAACATAGCTGATAAAAGAGGATAGGTTTTCTTAAACACCACACTAATTTCAATGCAAGTTTGTATAAAAATAAGTAATTGTACTATGCATAGAACAGACACTATCAAACATGATGCGAGAATCAGAACCACATCATTCTGGAAAGAGTAGTTGTATTAGTTCTCCACACAAGATTTGAGTATAGACCAAGTGATAAATAGACAAAGTATCTTCTCTGTGAAACAAACAACTATGTGAAGGTGTTGATAACATCTCTCTACCAATGCTTGACCATAAGTGGCATGAATTATGATAGTTCACCCATGTATACTTGGTTTACAAAAGACGGTCTACTTTTAAGCCATGTACACATCATCCTCTTGCATTTCTATTGTAATATGTCCCGATAGTGCCCCAGATATATTATGAATTGTAATCATGTTTTGTAGGCTGGTGAGTTGAGTATTGATAAGCTGGTGGGATTATGTGTTTATTAGGCCGGAGAGCCTAAGTGTTAAGGCCTAAAGCCTGATTTTGTATATGTAGTTATGTATGTTATTGATATAATATATGAACATCGTTGTGTGTCAATCGACCATGAAGAAAGAGTGATGGGGGACTAAGCTTCCACTGAATGGGTAAGGGAAAAGGGGATGAAAGGTTGGAAGAGGGGATAATATTGAGGGCTTAATTCCTTGGATAATTTATTATTATTCCAAAGCTATGTGAAAAACATGTTATTTTTTATCCTAAGTTCCTGGAAAAGGAAACGCATACTTGATGGAGTGCATGCAGCTTCATGGGAAACATGTATCGACCGAGGAACATGCAATTCAACCCAAGAATTGAGCCATGATGGTGGTTCATCCTCCATTCTTGCATCTGTTGTCTGAACCATGTTACCTTTGCATCTGATCGCTTCATACCTCATAAAGATCTAAAACCCGAAATTGTAAGACCTCTTTGATCGACTGGTGTATTCCCGTGAATTATGCCCAGTCTCTACGTTTGATCTCCATCATCAACCTCTGCATAATTTCCTTGTCAAAAACCCTGAAAACCAGTGGAAAACCCCGTGGACTAAGTCGTGCCTCTTATGTGTCCTCTGAACCCAGTTTATCCACACTGCAAATCCAAGTTTGTGCTTAACTATTTGGGTTGTTGTCTTCTAAGAAACCTGAGCATACCGTAATTGTCTATTACGTGTGTGTTATAATTGTGGGTTGTTGTGGCCACGCAGTCCCTTGGCTGAGTGTGATTGGCTACCATCATGTGTTCCTTGTTGAGCCATACTGTTTTCCTCCTTGTGCTGAAATGAAGCTGAAGAAGCAGGTTGTCAAGCCTGTGTGCAACACTCTCTTTGGGTGAGAGAGGTGGTTGTGGTTGAAGAAGCAGTTTTCCAGAGCTATGAGCGACTCTCTCCAGGTGAGAGAGTGTGTGGAGGAAGTGAGAACTCCTCGAAGGGGTCCTGTAGCTACCACAGAGCTCAGATAATTTCGGTCCGACCTGTTTCTAAAGCCCAAGGAAAGGGAGGTTTAGTAGCCGAAGGACTGTCCAAGTGACAGTGAAGGTGTATACTCCTGGGGTGGGACAGACATGTGGGGAATGAGATTCTGTGAGCAGTGGGCATAAGTGGCTCCTGGGAGAGAATCCATCCTCATAAACGGTGTGTCTTCCTGTTGACCTTGCCTAACCTAGGATTCCCTTGCTCGGTGGAGCTTATTCCATGTTCGAGGGTGACCTACTGCTGAGAGTGATGAGTAGCGTGGTCTAAGGATGAGAGGTTCGTGGAAGGTCTACATACGTTGGTGGTGTTATGCCAGTTTAAAATATAAGTATTAATTATGTACTTAATTTATATGTGATTCATGTCTACCTCTTGAAATGTATCATGTATTATGTTGCAATGATATTTATTTTTAATTATGATTAATTATGTATGTTATCAGTAATACAGTGATTACTTTGTATTGTTGGTTAAATTTCATAAATGTGTTAATTTGATTTAATGCATAATCTTTATGTTATAACCCTATAGTTCATAGTATCATCTGGTGACTAGAAATATTTCTCTGGGTGTAGTTTGGCTTGCAAATAATATTTCATCTCTGCAAATTATTTTCAAGGGAAAGCAGTGCACCAAACCCTCAAAAAGTCATTAAGCCTAAGTTTTTCCTCATATACTGCATTCGCGCCTGGAGAATAAAGAACGCACTTAGATCGAAGGTCGATCTAGTGGCGCGTAGATCAATGACTAACAGTGGATTCCGGACCCCCTCGACTGTTCTGTTTTTAACAGTGGGGGGGGGATCTGAAATGGTGATTAAAAAATGCGCACAGATCTACGATTGTCACGGAGGTGTGCAAATGGATGGTCTACAGGCGATTCTGGACCCCCCGATCGTTCTACCTTTAACGGTGGGGGGGGGGTCCGGAATGAGGCATTTTTCTTTAGAGGGCCCTGTCCCAACGTGTCATCCATCCATTGTGCCCGATTCTCCATCACTTTTTCTGCATTCTTCATCCACCTCTGCACCACTCATTCCCTTGTCTTTTCGTCCCTGAGTCACATCTCGCCCATCACCCGTCCATGAATAATCAAACCTAGGACAAACACAAAAAACAATAGGTTAGTTAGATCAAAATAATAATAAATGTTAGTATAGTTAGAATAGGTTAAACTAGCTAATAAATAACTAGTTAATAATTAATTAATTAATTGATTAATAATTAAGTTAAAATCTAAGTTAGTTTAATAAGTATGTTAGTTTTTGGATTAAATAAAACAATTAAAAAATATAAAACATATTAAATATAAAAATAAAATATAATAAAACAAAAACATAAAATACAATAAAACAAAACAAATTTAAAACAAACAAATAAAAACATAATAAAACAAAATACATAAAACATAAACAAAAAACAAACATAAAATAATTAAACAAAAACATAAAACAAAACGTAACATGTAATGAAACAATAATAAAAAACTAAAAAAGAAAAACTTAAAAAACCTATGCTATCCTAAGTCTACCCCACCCAAAACTCCACGCACACCCTCATACCTCACGTCCCAACTCCCGTACACTCATCACATTAAACATTTAAATCAACAGCTTTAAAAAATTCTGGACACCCCCTCCCTATCCGAAACTTAACGAGAGGGGGGTCCGGAATGATGGTTTCCCAATACCACCCCCTGAACAGGTGTCATCTCCCTATTCCAGCGGACCCCGCCCCCCAAAAAAAAACCTCTTACTACCTCAGGGGGGGTCCGGAATACCGCCTTCCTGAAAATGAAACCGCCTTTCCCTTTTTTCCATCTTGCCTATTTCACTACGTCTTCTTTCAAAACGGATTTTGGGAAAATACAGATGGATTTTAAAAATCCGAGAGAGGTTTTTTCTCAGCACGGGCTGGAAAAAAAAAACCTCTCTCAATTTTTTCACATGTGCCACGAGCAGGGAGAATCGAAGCCATCTTCGAGGCCCTTTTTTCCAGATTTTCGCTTTTTCGTTATAGTCCTAATTTTGCGGGAGCTGTTACGGCTAGTTGGGGACGAATTTGGTGAAACCGAAGGAATTTTTTGTCCAACACATGCCCATCTCCAATAACCTCCTTCAGGTTTTTCCCAGGTGTCATCGTTAAAGAGAAACACACATCTGTTCGGACCCATTTTTCGCAGAAAACTGGTCTGTCTTTCATGTCAGACAGTTCATGGCAGACTCTTGAAACTAATGGGGAGGTCTATTCTATTTATTCAGAGATGATTTTTAATGAAAAGGTTGATCATTCGAGGACCATGATTGAAAAATTTTGTAAAACAACTCGCTGAGCTTTCAGTGTTTTTTCATCAATTCAATGAGATAGTGCTATGATGCAGGATTCTTGTGACTATTTCGACTGGTGATGTGCATCCCTCTATGTTAATTTGTTTCTTTGTTATCATAATTAATTTCTTCCTCTGGATTATTCCAAGAATATTAAGAACATAATTGGTTTTAATGCACCCTCTGTCTCTGGCTTGGTATATTTTTTTGTGTTTTCCATTGAAAATTAAACTCAGAATTCTTAGTTGCTCTGTTTTTAATTGTATTTTTTGACCTATTTTCGTCTCACCCATTTTGTTTAAATTGAAGGATCCAGTGAGTTGTCTACCTTTTCCTGCAAATATTAGCCTGTTTACATGGATTTTTTATCGTTCGTTTCAGTGACTCCATAGCCCATGGTTTCTCTTCTCTGCCTATACCCAATTTCATAAATAACCCATGTTCTGCATAGCTAGCCTAATATTCTCTTCAAACAAAGCTATATCAGACAGAGAGATCCCTCTCTGAGTCTTGGAGGGCTAGATCCAAGACTCGAAGTGGTTTTGATGTTGCCTCTATGACTTCCATCACAGCCTTGGGCAAATTACAGAGTGGTAACAGAATGACGACCATACTGAAGAGAACGAACAGAACTAAAAGTTTATAACTTCACGTTTTCTTTTCCTAGAAGAAATTTTGTTCCTGAAATATTGCAAATTTGAGAAGAAAGTAATGTTTAGAGGTTGATTAAAATTTGTACATATTATTTTCGGACTCATAAAACTAAAATATATATATATATATATATATAAAAGAAAAGGTCATTGTTTCCAAACATTTTGTTGTTCATCCTTGGTACCATGGTTTGGATAATGATTCTTTCATGTATTCAATTCACAACACAGTCAAAGATGAAGCTCCATCTCAACTTGCAGAGGAACAACCAGCTAATATGATGTGCATGTTTGACGACATTCCTTACTTGGATTATCCACCCAAGTGTGATCAGTATGATGATGAGCATAAGGCTAAAATAGATGTGGATTGTTCAGAGCAATCATCAGCATGTCATTGGTAGGAAGAAGATCAGTTACAGCTTAGATATGACAATCAATCTACACATGGAAATGATGACAGCAAGGATCAATGTGCAGAAAATCTCAGAGTAAGTGAAAACACTTTGCCCTTATGTTTCTCATCTTTTCAATTTCTTAAAAGAAACTCTAGGCCAGTTGTAAATAGTGAAGACAAAAATTCCTCTGATCAATCAGTTGATGATGCCATTAAGGATATGGAGGTTGTTCTAAACCTAGAATCGCAACCCTTGACCTACATTGATTTTCAAATTCTTGATGAAAGCTTAGAGCCTGAGACAAATTCTGAGTTAATTCAAAACAAATCTGTACCATTATGCTTTAATTCATTTCAATTTTTGAAAAAGAATCATGAGTATATGCTAAAGGATAAATGCACAGAAAATCAAGAAGTTGCAGTGGAACCAATGCAACAGTCAGTTCAATTTCTACAGGATCCAATAGCTGATGTGTTGGATGACTGGTGTTGTCAAAGTCTTCCTCCATCATTGAGCTATGGGATAAAACATTGTTATGATATTGACATGATCAGAAAGTCAACTTCATTGTCTTTTTCAGCAGAAGTCACATTACAAATCCCATCAGAGCAGTTGAAACCATGCCAGGAAATGCATGAGGATGAAAATAGCATAGATATCGTGCCAGAGCTGCCATCCAAAAATCAAGGAACATTTCATCTCTACCTTGATCCTATAGCTACCTATATGGAGAATTTTTTCACTGTAGAGCCTCAATCTATCTCTAGCAGTACTTTTGTTCTTCAAGATTGTCGGGGTCTCTGTTGTAAAGATCAATCATGTTTTCAGCAGCGGCCATTACACTTTGCAATTTTGAATCTATGGGCAAAAGGTCAAGCTGCTCTTTTCACTATGCTAACGAGCAGTCAAACAGTCCTCTGGTCTCAGCAGCTACTTGATTGGCTTCATTGGCATTTTTGTATTATTTGATTTAAAAAAATTATTAGTAGCATAGGGTAGGTAGGAAAATGCGAATAAGCTCAACATTCTGAGCATCTCTCTTTCAGCAGTGTTTGTTTTAATTTGGTTTCAGTTGCAAGATCACAATAGGTACAGGTTGCAGAATAAGATTTTGGGATCAGCCCAATGGATAAAGCACCGGTCTGCATGCTCATAGGTCTGTGGTTTTTGACACCTCCTGAAAGAAGCTGCCATCCCCAGGTGGAGACACTATTATAACCCTATAATTCCTAGTATCATCTGGTGACTGGAAATCTTTTCACTCTGGGTGTAGTTTGTCTTGCAAATAATATTTCATCTCTGCAAATTATTTTCAAGGGAAAGCAGTGCACCAAACCCTCAAAAAGTCATTAAGCCTAAGTTTTGCCTCATATACTGCATTCGTTCCTGGAGAATAAAGAACACGCTTAGATTGACGATCGATCTAGCGGCACGTAGATCAACGGCTGACAGTGCATTCTGGACCCCCTCGAATGTTCTATTTTTAATGGTGGGGGGGTGTCCGGAATGGTGATTAAAAAATGCACACAGATCTACGGTTTTCACGGAGGTGCACAGATGGATGGTCTATAGGCGATTCC
>ML788997.1:729828-766486 GCA_009831015.1 Picea engelmannii
AAACAATTAAAAAATATAAAACATATTAAATATAAAAATAAAATATAATAAAACAAAAACATAAAATACAATAAAACAAAACAAATTTAAAACAAACAAATAAAAACATAATAAAACAAAATACATAAAACATAAACAAAAAAACAAACATAAAATAATTAAACAAAAACATAGAACAAAACATAACATGTAATGAAACAATAATAAAAAACTAAAAAAACAAAAAATTAAAAAACCTACGCTATCCTAAGTCTACCCCACCCAAAACTCCATGCACACCTTCATACCTCACGTCCCAACTCCTGTACACTCATCACATTAAACATTTAAATCAACGGCTTTAAAAAATTCCGGACCCCCCCTCCCTATCTGAAACTTAACGNAGGGGGGGGGGGGGGTCCGGAATGATGGTTTCCCAATACCACCCCCCAGACAGGTGTCAGATCCCTATTCTAGCAGACCATCCCCCCAAAAAAAAACCGCTTACCACCTCAGGGGGGGTCCGGAATATCGCCTTCCCGAAAATAAAACTGTCTTTCCCTTTTTGCCATTTTCCCTATTTCACTACGCCTTCTTTCAAAATGGATTATGGGAAAATGAAGATGGATTTTTAAAATCCGAGAGAGGTTTTTTCTCAAAACTGGCTGAATATCAAAAACCTCTCTCAGTTTTTTCACAAGTGCCACAAGAATGGAGAATCAAAGCCATCTTCGAGGCCCTTTCTTCCATATTTTCGTTTTTCCGTTACAGTCCTGATTTTGCGGGAGCTGTTACGGCCAGCTGGGGACGAAGTTGGTGAAAAAGAAGGATTTTTTTGTCCATAACATGCCCATATCCAATAACCTCCTTCCATTTTTTCCCAAGTGTCATCTTTGAAGAGAAACACACGACTTTTCGGACCCATTTTTCGCAGAAAACCAGTCCGTCTTTCATGGCAGACAGTTCCAAATGTTGTGGGATTAGTGGCTATTTTTGGTCGAGGTGGTTAAAAACGACTCTTGAAACTAATGGGGAGTTATATTCTATTTATTTAGATATGATTTTTAATGAAAAGGTTGATCAGTCGAGGACCATGATTGAAATTTTTTGTAAAACAACTCGCTGAGCTTTTAGTGTTTTTTCATCAATTCAATGAGACAGTGCTATGATGTAGGATTCTTGTGACTATTTCGACTGGTGATGTGCATCCCTCTGTGTTAGTTCATTTCTTTGTTATCATAATTAATTTCTTCCTCTGAATTATTCCAAGAATATTAAGAACAGAATTGGTTTTAATGCACCCTCTGTCTCTGGCTTGGTATAGTTTTTTGTGTTTTCCACTGAAAATTAAACTCGGAATTCTTAGTTGCTCTGTGTTTAATTGGATTTCTTGACCTATTTTCATCTCACCCATTTCATTTAAATTGAAGGATCCAATGAGTTGTCTACCTTTCCCTGCAAATATTAGCCCGTTGACATGGATTTTTTATCGTTCGTTTCAGTGACTCCATAGCCCATGGTTTCTCTTCTTTGCCTATACCCAATTTCATAAATAACCCATGTTCTGCATAGCTAGCCTAATATTCTCTTCAAACAAAGCTATATCAGATAGAGATATCCCTCTCAAATTCTTGGAGGGCTAGATCTAAGACTCGAAGTGGTTTTGATGTTGCCTCTGTGACTTCCATCACAGCCTTGGGCAAATTACAGAGTGCTAACACTTTATAAGCATATTATATATGTATGAGTATTTTTTCACGAAGTAGCATTGCACAACAGTGTGGTTGATGGTCGGAGACATTACAATATGGTATCAGAGGCATGGTTTCAACATTGAGCCTGGATGGGCTGGATAGTGGTCTTTGGACCAAAGGTTTCGAGTGGAAATGGTGTTCGGATGGAACCAATTTCGAACTTTAGAATGTTTCTGAGTGCCAAGGGGTTACTTGTCCATGTTATGAAGCTCGGGAGGAGTAGCGATAGAATAAAACCACAAATGGTGTGGTATTTGACCATAGAGAGAGAGTGTTATAACCCTAATTTGCACCATACATTCTTACCTGGCATCAATCCATCTCAGATCCCTTCTTTGCCAAAGCATTGTTGAACAACTCTTTAAAAAACCTCTTTTATAAGGGCCCATGTGCCCTACTCCATTACTTCATGTGTGTACACGCTAGCTGACCTAAAACAACCCATGTGGACTGACAAAAGCACGAAAAAAGGAAATTTGTCGATGGAACACACAGCTTTGGGTGAGTTAACTGAAACTCTCGGCCATGCATGATAGAGGGTTCATCCAAATACCTAGCTTCTTCTAGCCTATAAAAGAAGGGTTAGGGTTACCATTTGGAAGAGGGGAAATAGAGTAAAGAAAATCTACCCAAATGCATTTTCCCATTGTCCCAACCCTTTAGTCATCCTTGTGCAAGAAGAGATACAAATCAAAGAAGTTGGAGGACATTTGAAGAGGATCCCAGGATCAGGATTCGCGGAGCAGTGGCCGGTCTCGACATTGTAAGTTGATTCATTAAAGTTAATAATAACGAAATGATTTTCCCATCCCACTATATGACTTCTTCATAGTTCAGTAAATATATGTTTGAATCTCTAACCCATTAGTCTATAGGTAAAATGCATGTGTAGTTTGTTGCTTATTTTGTATGCAGGTCAGCCTTGGGAGGAGAGTTGCTAACAAGCAATCAAGCGTGAAGAAGGATCAACATCGAACATCTGGAACAAGGAATGTTGGTCTAACCATGTATTTGCTGAAAAGAAATGGGGATTAAGTCTGGGACGAAGGTAGAAAGTAGTTTTCTTTTGGTCATATTTGCATGCATACTATAACCCTATTTGCTAGTCTATAGGGGGATTTCCCACCACAACAAAATTGACGACCATACTGGGGAAGTCTCTAGGGTTCCTAGGAGTATTTTTGGGTAGTTTTAAAAGACTGGTTTTCTTGCCTGTTTTTTGAAGTTTCTGAAAAGTATGAGCTAGCAGAGAGTCTGGTTTTCCATACCAGCTATCTCTGTTATTTGCTTGACTGTGTTTTTTCGAGACCCACAAAGGTACACGTGAACTGCATAAGTTATTCACGCGTGTACCCATGCCCTACTCTCTTACAACCCGCATGTAAACGCTAGCTGAAGAAGTAGCAGTAGCGTGTAGATTCCAGAAAATTTTGGAGGCAGTCACCATCTTCCCTGTTAGAATGAGTCAATTTCAGGGGTTTTCTGGAACTTTGTCTAAGTCTTGGTTATTTGCAGTCTTATCTCAGATTAGTTTATTTTACGAATTTTTTTCCTTACATTGTTTTCCTTGTTTTTGTTAAAGTGAGTGTCTAAGCCTTCAAGAGATCCTGGTTCTCAATATCAGAGGTCTCTTCTTGGTTTGGATTGTTTATTTTTATTTTTCTCAGAGTTTTAGAGATACACGCGGCATGTATAAGGCCAGCATGTGTGTACATGCCCTCTGGCTTTACACAGCTCGCGTGCACACGCTTGCTATTGGATTGTCAGCAGTGTGCTTGTGCAGGATAGTTTTTGTTGAGGGTAAAGCAGTCATCATGTCCCTTGACGAGAGTTATACCTCTCAGGTTTTTGAATATCTGTCTTAGCAGTCAGTAGCTTAGGATTGATCTTAGCCTTAGCTTGATTTTTTTTCATCTAAAAGTTGTCATTAAAAAAAAAAAACTTTAGGGTTTTTAGACAAGTGTGAGAGTCATTTTTTAAGTTGCTAGTGTGTGATTTCTTGAAGTGATTCTTTGCGATCTTCGATTAGGACAGAATTTTTTTTCTTGGTTTTTTACTTGTTGGTATTTTTTCTTTTTCCTTTATCAACATTTAAATTAAAAAAAATATCTCTTTCATTTTCTTGTTTGGTTGAAAAGTGTGATTTTGCATTAGTAGCCAGGGAAAAATCTTTGTTTTCTTAAGTTCTTGATAGTTTACTTAGATCGTAAGTAGCTCGTAGTCGAGTGAAATCCTTCTTTAAGTTTGTTGATTCAAAAGATCTTAGAAAAATACAAAATAAAATTTGAAAAGTTGTTGAAATTTTGCATTAAGTGAAGGTTTTTTTTTTCCAGCTTTTTATTCATTTTTACTTTCATCTTTTAAACATCATCAGTTTCACTTTCATACCCCTTGACATAAGACAAGCCATAAAATTAATGCTAAATCTAAAATTTATTAGACTTTTATGTTTGTAGGGTTAACCAATTAGTTCATGATTAGGGCCTTGGATTAGGTTGGAGAGGAAATTACTCAAGGCCATTAAAATCAAACATTGGAGTCTGAGTTAGGGAGTGTCCAATTCCAGTATCGTGAAATTTATCTGGGACCCCCCTCTAACATAGGGGATAAACACGAGGTCGTGTGCGGAAAGG
Source organism: Picea engelmannii (assembly GCA_009831015.1). NCBI lineage: Eukaryota > Viridiplantae > Streptophyta > Pinopsida > Pinales > Pinaceae > Picea > Picea engelmannii. The sequence continues at coordinate 734,195 of ML788997.1, forward strand.
TAGCAGAGATAACCCATCCAAAGTTGGACCAATCATAGTGGAGAACACATATAGAGAGCTTGTTTTGGGATTTCGTCAATTGCATTTGCCACAGGGCTTCGTGGGTCTCGAATCCATTCGAGTTCCTCAATTGTCTTCCAGACCACTTTCTTTCAATACCCTTGACAGGTTTCGGGCTCAATACCCTTCTCATTGTGGTCTACCCGACTTTCAACTGTACCTGCCTGGTGACTGTTCACGCGCTAGCAACCTAGTTGCCTATATTTTTTAGGGACATACACAGGTGATTATGGGGGTATACCGCGGTACCTAGGACATACATCAGGCCATTCTTTGCATAGTATACCCGGAGGGTGCTTCCGTTTTCGAGTTTCACTTGCACCGATAAGTTGCTCTAGTGTTGATTGTTGTAACTATTCTTCCAATTAATTTAGTGATTGTTTGTCTTATCTTATAGGGACTTTTTTAGTGTGTGTTACTTTTGAACAGTTAGACTACCCTAGAGTGTCTTTGGTCTTCTCACACAGTGGAGGATCACGAGATCCGTTGATCACGAACGCTTCTTGGCCTGCCACCGGTTACACTGAAGCCACCCCCGCCACCACTAAGGAGAAAGCTAGAGCAACAAGGGTCTTTTGAAGCAACCGGGTCACAAGAAATTGTGTCCGACCAACATCCAGAGGAATTGACCATCTTAGACCTTGGAGCGCAAGCTTTTGGTCTGCTTGAAACTTCCACCACTGATCTTTCGGCACCCACCATCATATCAATTCATCCTTACGAGTGCCAGACAATGTGGCATGTAGCAATGGAAACAAATGTTGTTACTTCTTCTGGGAATTCTTCCATTCCCACTACGATTGTCACCACAGGAGAGTTTCCACCTCCTAACCCACCATCATCAATCCGAGCCACCATGGTCTCGACCGCCTCTACATCGCATAGTGGTTCGATCCCATCTTTGGTGGCGGCCACAACCCCTTTCACACCAAGTGCGACAGGCCCTCCGTTCTCATATGGGATGCCTAGTTCAGGTACAAATCTTGTACTTTCCTACTCCACTTTATAGACTTTAGGTCTGGGGGAAGGGAGCTCTAACGCTCCTCTGCAATGTCACATGGGGGGGAATCCTTCTCCTTTAAACGCTTTCCCTTGCGGGGGAGGTCATATACCTCCTTTGTCCCCTTCACTCGGTGGCTCTCATCAGCAATCCGCCGGACAACCTACACACCATAGTTTACTTGGAGTCAGAAGTCAAGGACCACCTTCGCATAATATGTCGGTAGGTTCAACATTGTTTTCTTTGTTCGGTGTGTTTGATAACAATGCCTTCTCATTAGCTACTTTCCCAACTGGGGGCAACCCCGGTTTCGGATAACCTATGCAGGGTACTATTCCTGCATAGGGGTCACACCCAGGAACTTCTTCCACAGTAGGGCCTTGGAATTCTTGGCAGGGATCAGTTCCCTCGTTAGGAATGTCGATCTGGAGTAATTCTTTTCATAATCAATGGAACCCCGGACAAAGAACTATGCCTATCCCCACAGGACCAACATGGAGCAATCCTTCTCAAAGTCCTTCGAATGTAATGCATGCCCAACCATCTATGTCCTATTTCAAAAATCCATTGATGATGTCTCCTCACATGCAAAATCCATATGCTGGCCATGGCCATGGTTTCTACCAGAATCTGGGCCAGCAGCAAAAATTTTCCTGGCAACCTGGTGCCAGTCAAACTCCAGGCGCCTTTTTCCCAGGTTATCACCAACAACCCAAACTACCCTTCCTGACAACCTTGCATTTGCCAGACTTGAAAATGTTGTTGAATTACCCTATCTGTCATGATCCGTGTTGGCCTCCTATGCCAACAAAGTTGCCTTCGTACATCCCAAAGTTCAAAGCCAAGCCCAACGAAGATCCAGGAGATCATGTGACTACCTTCCATCTTTGGAGCTCATCTAACTCATTGAAAGACGATTTCATACAGTTGTGATTGTTTCAATGTAATCTCATTGACAGTGTCACGAAATGGTACATTGAGCTTGACCGCTCAAGATACTCTTCCTTCAGTGAACTAGCGATGTCTTTCCTAAACCATTTCCAGTTTCCTGTGAGATACGACGTTGGCACCGAATTGCTGGCCAATTTCTCACAAACTAAAGAGGACCATATCTCTGATCACATTTGAGAATGGAGACGCAGAAAGAGTTTAATTAAGGTGTCAGTCCCACCAACATTCCTTCTCGAGTGGTTTCTTAAGTCTTTGGTCCCACAGTTGTCCAAGGACGTCGCGACGTCAACAGTATTTTCGGAAGAAGACGCCATCATGAGACCTCAACAACTTGAGCTAATCTATTATCAGTATGGTTTATTATACGAGATCTTGCCAGATGCACCACACTCAATAATTGATAAAACCAGACAGATACCTGGACCACATGCCGATGGTATTGTCGATTCAACACAAACAAATCTCGTTGAGCAACTAACGACTCAGCTGCAACAATTGTCTATACAAAACACAGCAGCCAGCCAAACTACTGTTTTGGTTTCTCCCCCTACCAAAATGTCGGATGTACACACAGTGCAATCGACTAATCCAAAGGCCACCCAACAGCCTGAAGGAAAGAAAAAACAATGAAAGAAGGGTAAGGGGGATAAGAAACCCACTGATAATGCTGGCGGGGGAAATACTGAGAAATGAAAGGTGAGGTATCCATGCAACCTGTGCATGGTAGACCACCCGACCCACCTTTCTCACTGGCTTACAGAAGCCCAAAATTTTGTGACATAGAAACAACCTGTTGTGTTAACCAATCCATTCCAACATGGGAAAAATCTAACACATGCCTCTGCAAGCACAGAAGGGGGAAGCCAAGGACCACCTTTTCCATCGAACAACCCTGCATCCGTGAATGTATATATGGTGAGGGGTGATGCTTTTATATCGAGTAGAGCACATGACTATAGTAAACCAAGCACTTCTGAGAAGGGTAAAGAAGATGAACTCCCATCTCTTCCTCTACAGATTGAGAAGACGTTCGGTGAAACAATGACACGCATTCCCAAAGGCACATTCAAAAAAGATTCTCATAACCCAAACACAAGGGCCGCCCAGAACTACTCTGTTGTGGAATATTTATCACAAACACCTTGTGCGATGTCCGCTTTAGAGGTCCTCCAAAGATTCCCTTCCCAAAGGAAAGCCTTGTTAACCACTTTAGGATCTACCGAGACTTTTAATCTGGGTACAATCATGTTGGATACAACCGACTTAAAACCTTGCCTGCCTTACCACGTAGCATTTCAAATAGTAGTGGCTTATCCCATGAAAACTTTTACTCGGAATATCTTTTGCACGGTGGTTGATGAGAGCTCCTTGACATGCGTTATGTCATTGGCATGTTGGAAGGTCGTTGGCCAGCCCGTTCTGTCTCCGTCACCTACTCTCCTCACCGCTTTCAACGGTCGTTCATTCCGACCACATGGTATCCTTCCTTTTTTTCCCGTGCAGTTAGGAGGGAAGACCATGTGTGTCGAAGTAGAGGTAGTCGACGCCCCCCTCGACTATAATCTTTTGTTAGGAAGGAGTTGGACTTATTCCATGCAAGATGTGGTTGCTACAGTTTTCTGGGTCTTGTTGTTTCCACACAAGGGTCGGATTATGACCATCGATCAATTGTCCTTCTCTAGACCTGACCCTGCTTTGGGGGCATCCACGGTCTCGATGATTGATAATCCTCAACCAGGTGTTGTCAATGTAGGGGTTGGTTTGTGCCCCTCTTTGATGGGTACCTTCGATTACCCACCCCCTCAAGGCGATATCAAGTTTATATCCAATCACCATAAGCTTGAGATTTTTCAAGTTTCATCGTTCCGCACGACTTACTTCGATGATCCATGGATACTTCCTTCCCCATCGGCCATGATGGATGGGACAGGGCACCCAGGCATGTCCATTCCCTTGTCCACAACAGAAGTAGCATACTCTTTAGTCCAACAAACTTTAGCTAACACTGATCCAACTCCTGCACAAGAGTTCGATCCACTTCTTGAGCCTATTTGGGCTCAGGGTTCTCTTGTTGGCACCAATTCGTTAGACTTGGTATTTCCCTCTGACGAAGCAATAATTGAAGCAATGACTAGTCTGAAAAAACCCTTGGAGGATCTTCATCACAGATCATACTTCCTCCCAGAGTTCAGCCGAATCGAAGAAGGAGAATTCACAGTGACTATGACGGGAGATCGGTCTTGTCCTATTAATCTCTTAACTACCCACGAAGTTTATGCTAAGGGTAATATGGCAATCATTGTTGAAACCATACCGATCAATATCTCCCGAAAACCTGGCGTCGTGGAGAATGTTTTTGTCGGAGCTGACTACTCCCCTGGAGATATTCAACTTTATACAGATATTTTCAAAGAATTCCACGACATTTTTGCTTGGTTTTATGAGGAAATGCCAGGTATTGATCCAAAAATAGTTGAACATGAAATCACAACGTATCTAGATGCCAAGCCTATCCGGCATAATCTTCATCCAGTTAACCCCAAGAAAGAAACAACCATTAAGGTTGAGGTTGAGAAATTGCTAAAAGCCGGTTTTATCTATCCTATCCATTTAACCCAATGGGTGTCAAACCCCGTGCCGGTCAATAAAAAACAAGGCATGATTTGTGTATGTACCGACTTCCGTGATTTGAACAAGGCATGTCCCAAAGATAATTTTCCCACACCTTTCATTGACCATATCATTGATGAATTTGCAGGTTGCGAAGCCTTTTCTTTCATGGATGGTTTTTCGGGATATAATCAAATACAAATCAAACCCAAATACCAACACAAATCCACATTCATATGTCCATGGGGTACATTCGTGTATCGTAAGATGCCTTTTGGTCTCAAAAATGTTGGAGCCACCTTTCAGTGGGCCATGTCTTTTTCTTTCCATGACCTCAAGCATATAGTCGAGGCGTATTTAGATGATTTAGCATCTCAATCTCGCAAGAGAACGGATCATCCCACACACCTCCGACTTATCTTCGAACGTTGTCGCTACTTTCAGATTCGCTTGAATCCAAAAAAGTGCAGATTCTGCGTAACGTCGAGACGATTGTTAGGTTTCATAGTGTCAACAACAGGGATCATGGTCGATCCTCTCAAGGTTGAGGCATTAATTCAATTTCCCCCCCAGGCACAATCCTTCAACTTCAGAGTCTACGGGGCTAGGTGAATTTTCTAAGATGCTTTATCGCTAACTACGCCGAGATCACCAAGGGATTTATGCACTTACTTTAAAAAAAAAGTTCCTTTTTATTAGGACGATGTTGCTCAACGCTCTTTCGCCACATTGAAACATGCACTCACAACTACCCCTCTACTCCGACCACCTAACTATAACAAAGATTTCTTATTATATCTGGCTGTAGCAGAGTCAACCATTGGCATGGTCTTAGTTCAGGAAGATGACTTGTTCTCATAATATGTCATCTATTACCTGAGCCGAGGCCTCATAGGACCGGAACTAAATTATTCTCATATTGAAAAACTTGTGTTGGCAACAGTCCATGTTGTTCAACGGTTCCGTCATTATTTTTTGTTTCGCAAGACCACTCTCATTTTTGTCGTGAATCCATTTCAGTACATGTTGACACGATGGGTAATAGGTGGAAAAATCAGTAGATGGATAGTTATCCTCCAAGAGTTTGACTTATATTTCATTTCAGTAAAGTCCAAAAAGTCACTAGTCTTCATAGAACTTATTTTAGAACTTCTGGTTGAGTTAGGTGATCTTGTGCCCAAAGAGTCGCCTATTAGAGGAGATATGTTTTTGATCACCTCTTCAGATCCATGGTATGGAGATATATTGATCTATCTTCAAACTTTGAAGTGCCCCACCACTGCTTCTCGTGATGAGCATTGACGCATACACCATCAGGCTAAGAATTATCTCATACTCGATGATACATTGTATTAGAGAGGTGTAGACTGCATCCTACGCCGATGTCTCACTCAAGAAGAATCCATTATCGTGCTTAACGATTTCAATACCGGATCTTGTGGCGGTCATTTTTCTGGGTTGGAAACAGCCCAAAATATCCTATGATAAGGTTACTTCTGGCTGACACTTATCAAAGATTGTGTCGAATCGGTTAAGAAGTGCCACCCATGCCAAATCTTCTCTTGGAAGATGAGGTCACATCCCTCTCCCATGTTTCTTTTCATAACAGTTGGTCCCTTCACTAAGTGGGGGATTGATTACACTACATGAAACCCCCCCTTAGCAAGGGGGCACCTCTATATCATCATAGTTGTAGAATACTTCACCAAGTGGGTTGAAGCTATGCCAATGTTTAAAGATGATGGGGAGACTGCAGCTCTCTTTTTATTCAATCAGATAATAGCAAGGTTCAGTGTCCCAAGGGAGATTTTCATTGACCATGGCAGTCACTTTCAGAACTAGATGATGACTGAGTTGACATCAAAGCTTGGGTTACAGCAGGAGCATTCATCACCCTACTACCCCCAAGAAAATGGGCAGGTTGAAGCTGTAAACAAAACTCTTAAGACCATTCTACAATGAACTATCAACTCAACCAAGTCAAATTGGCATTTGATGTTATACTCAGCATTATAGGCTTACCGAACATATGTTAAGACTGCAATCATTTTCTCACCTTTTCAACTCGTTTATGGGATGGAGGCAGTCTTTCCCATTGAATGTTAGATCCCGTCTCTAAAATTGGCAGTACAATTATTGCCAGACACTTCTCCACTTGAAGAACGTTTAGTATACCTTGAGCAGCTCAATGAGCAGTGTCATGATGTGGCCCGGGCCAATGAGGCTCACAAACATAAGGTCAAGTGTCAGTATGTTAGGTCTGTTCGTCCTCAGATTTTCTCTGAAGGCGACCTTGTCCTGGTCTATGACCAAGATAAGGACCCCCTGGGGGCAGGAAAATTCAAACACATGTGGTTTGGACCTTTCATCATAAAAGAGGTTTTAAAAAAGATCACTTATCGTCTAGTTGATTTTGAAGGGAACGCTTTGGCGGAGCCTAGAAATGGGCTCTACTTCAAGAAGTATTACTCATAGGCAGGTCACTGTGGGTAACTTTTTGTAACATATGTATAGTCTTTGTACTATTACTTTTTAGTTTCTTTTAGTGTTATGGATGTGTCGTTGATGTTCTCTTTCGTCACTGTGGCAGATGTCAAGTGATTCTGAGGTGTTTGTTGGGTATGCAGATGGTGCTAGTCAACACACTCGAAGGCTTGCCTCCGCAGCTTGGGTAATCTTTACGCCTCAAGGCCAGTTATTATTTTTCGGAGGTATATGCTTAGGTGACACCACAAATAATGTTGTCGAGTATAGTGAAGTTATTGAGTTGCTTCGTGATGCTTTGTCATTGGGTATCTCTCATATCCGGGTCTATCTTGATGCTCAAATGGTTGTGTCTCAGTTAAACAAAGTATATCGAGTTCATGATCCAACTTTACATCGATGATTCCTTAGGGTACGTCTCTTAGAACGAAACTTTGATTATATTACATATTTTCATGTTCCTAGGAGATTAAACCAAGTTACAGATACTCTAGCTAATCAAATTTTAGATTGGAATCTTGCACACATATGAAAGAACATTCACATAAACATGTAAATACATTTTTTTTCACACATGATCCATAAGACACAAAACACCAAAAAAAAACCATATATAATGTCATAAAGTAACCAGAGTACACCGATGGATGCAAGCACCTCAAAAATAGGACCAATAACGAGTCACAGGCTTATGCCCTCAAAACATATATACAAGTAGTGCCTGTGGCACGTAAAAATGTCTAGCTAAAGTTAGGGCCTATGGGCCCTGTTATACTGATCCAAAGTGTTGGCTAAACGTCGAAACAACCGGACCCAGGTCTTGGGTGCTCCCACTACATGAGGCTGCATAGATGGTGGCAGGTCCTCAATCTCTGCCATTGGGACCATGCAAGTGAGCGCAGTAAAGTTCTGCTTGACTCGTCTCAATACCCTCTCAGCCTCCCTGGCTGGAAGATCTCCTGCTACTGTTGGTCCCCTTGTGGCGGCAGGTGCGGCCCCTAGCTGAGGACGACATATGTTTCTCGCATAGTCAGTCAGTCGCACTGGTCCCACATCTGCATACAATGACCACATATCCGTCAAATACTCTGGCATAACAAAAAAAAAATGATATATATAACAAAAAAAACATAAAAATTACATATGTTTAACAAAAAAACTATAAAAGTGGAGACTTTCCCATCTCCCCTCACTCCTCACCGGGAGATACTGGTATCTCAAGGTCTCTCAGAAAATCAATCTTAGCATAGGGGTAATCCTCTATAACTAGGATCTGTCGTGACAACCATGTGAAAAATTCATCGTCGAAGGACTCATTGGTCCTTCCGCCACCCTGTCGCAGCAGTAATACTTCCCATCTACACACAGCAGGAAGAGAGGCTTGATGTCCTCGTACCACTACTTGAGGACTAAAACTCAGAACTCTCTCAAAAAGGAATGAACACAGAATGGTCCCAAACCCGAAGTTCCTATGTGTCCGCAAACGAAAATCTGTCAACTGCCTTTTCATACACTCAAGAAATGTGGTACTCCAATCAAAAACTTGTGCATTTAAGCATTGGACTACACAGTTCATATGTGCACGGAATTCCTGATGTAGAGCCGCAGAACCAATAATTCGTCCAATAATCAATACTATCGCCTATAGCGATAAGTCAGTGATCTTTCTTATGGGCACCCACGTTCTCGAGTGGTTTGTATCATCTGTAGAGTATAGACCTATCAATTCCGCTATGTTATGCGGCCCCGAAGGAAAAGTCTAAAAGTTGACGGGTTCCCCTTTCTTGGAGAGGCCAGTCAAAAAGTAAATGTCTTTGACCGTGGGCACCAGTGACTGCCCCTCTAACATGAATGCCTCTGCATCCGAATGCCAGTAGTCAACCAAGGCATTCAGTAGCCTAGGTTGTGCCTGCATGAAAAGACATAGGAAAAACTTGAGTAACCCACATTGTATCAAAGTAGCCACGACATTGGGGTCTTCCCGACCAACTCACTAACCTCTTCATGCTCTCTTTCTCTCCATTGGACATACATCCTGCAAAACACCAAGGTTCAAGAGGGTTAACCCTTGCTTTTTAAGCCTTTGTCATTCAATAAGGGGTTCCATGCATGTTGTAATGGTGACAATCACGTGTACACGTGTGCAGAGTTTACTCTGCCCGAATGTACACGTGGCATGTCCTGAGATAGCCCGCGTGGACCTAGGGCTGACCTTTTAAAGGTCGACGCTACCCTAAAAAATGAAACCTAATGCAAAATAAAGACTTAAAATGCAAGATAAGAGAGTTTGTACTTACATGGTCCAGAAAGAAGTTTGTTTCATCCACTATAGCTCCTGGAATCAACGCTTTTGACAAAGGGGGTCTTTTGGCTCCAGAGTCAATTTCCAAATTAGCAATAGTGATAATGAACTGCCAGCTTCGATTTATAGACTTTTTGGCCTCTTTTTGTCATTTTTTTGGCCTCCCTTATCATTTTCTTTATACCAAAAACCATTTAGAGTGATTCAGGAGTTGCATAGGAGGGATATGATCAGGTATTGGGATAGTTTTTGGATTTTTGAGTCATTTTCGATGATCCGTGGAAAAAAAAAATCGAGGATCAACTTGAACATATAGGTTATGTTTCTACCTTGACTTTTGTATCTCGTTGTCTTTTTTTTCCATTTCCATAGGATCGATCCCATCAAGTTGTGACACGAAACCATCATAGCTGCTTTAGAGGTGTCGCAACTTGGTGGTAGAGCTTACTGGAACATGGATGCCCTAGGTAGATCATGGTTGCATTATGGTATCCATGTTGTCTCTAAAACACTATAGGCTTGGGAGTCCTTGTAGTTTTTCCTGAATACGAGTTTGAGCCTCATTTGCATGATTCTTTTTCTCTCTTGACCTCACCCTCAGGACTCCCAAAAAATAGTGGGTCTTCTTTTAATCCCTTTTCAGACCCTCTAAACATGAAAAGATTGTCGAGCGATCTTGTGGCCTTTCATGCTCGTTAAACTGAAATTTGAAGTCACGTCTGTGCGGTGGTAGTTTACCCCTTTTTCGGTCCGGACAGTCAACTGTACGAACAAATGTATACTCTATGGAACTTCAGTTCTTTAGAAGAGTACTCTCAGGTATAATTTTACCCCTTTTTCGGGCCTGAGGGACTAAACTTACGAAAAAGGAACCCCCACGGATTCCATAGTTAAGCTCTTTACAGACTCCCTAAAATTGAAAAGATCGTCGAGTGACCTTATTCTTTCACACTCATTAAATTGGTCCAGAAGAACATTCCTGAAGGAGTCCATAGTTAAGCTTTTTTCAGACTCCTTAAAAATGAAAAAATGGCCGAGTGATCTTGTCCTTATCACACTCGTTAAAATGGTTTTGAATAGACGTCTTGTCGGTGCTATTTTACCCCTTTTTCGAACCAACTAGACTATCTTCGAAAAAGGTACCCCAACAGAGTCTCCTTTTGTGTTTTTTCAGAGACTCTAAATATGAAAAACCACCGAGCTTACCTTCTCTAGACTCGTTAAACTTACATCGAAGGACGTTACCATTGTGTGTTTTGTTAACCGCGTTTTCATATCTTATACACCATCCTTGTAACAGTTTGCTTATGTGTTTTAACACCCTTGGCCCCCGAAGGATTTTTTTTTAGTATCATTATTCTGAACATCAGTCTTGTCCTTGCACCTTGAACTTGTATGTTTGTAACACTCGTTCCTCCATTGTAACGTAACATTCCTTTATTCTTTTTTCCAAAATTATTGAAAAAGACAAAAAAATCAAATATACCCCAAAAAGAGGAAGGGAAAAGTATTTTCTTTATTGGTAGCATAATGAGTCGCCCTTGGATAAAGCACATATGTCTGTTTGTTCATCAAAATATGGGATGTAATACGACCTTAGGAAGTTTTTATCGCTACATAGAATTGTGTCCTCCTCTGTTTGGTTATTCTTCCAAACATATGGAGAGTTTGTGTTGCCTCCTGGTTCGTAAACTTATGATTAATGCCATGCTGCCTAAGTCTCATCATGCGTTGTGCTATTGTCCAAGGGAAGCTTCTACAAAACCTGAGTTGACCCCTCTACAATTTGTCTCTTGCCCTCATACCTGGCCATCCTGAATGTCCAATCAAGTCCTTGTTCAAAATCAATGAAGCCTTCAGTCTGATCATCAAGATTATCTAGTTCATGACCGACAAGCCATCGAAGACCTCTGGGTAGTGAAGTCGTACACTCATATAACACTCCTGCCTTGAGTTTTGAATATTTTGAAGTTGTTGCTCAAGATCTGAAGATCTCATCTCCATCCATCATGCCATATTAGCTTCTAGAAGATGGATACTCTATATGTATATCTTTTTTATTTCGAGATGTAGCTCTGCTGTGTATTGTTCGCGGCTACACTTTATATAGTTATTTGACATGGATCTACAGTGTATTTTATTGGTATCCATGATTCTATTTTTTCTCGAGCATGGGTATGCCCGCCTCGGTGAGACATTTGTTATTTTGCAGACGACGTCTCCCGATTCCTAGTCCCTGGGCTCACTTGTTCAGCACATCAATAAATATTGGTAATGTATTTCGGCCTTCAGATGCTCTTCTGACCTCACACATTAGGGGGCATCTGTTATAACCTTAATTTTCACCATACATGCTTACCTGGCATCAGGCCATCTCAGATCCCTTATTTTCCAAAGAACTGTTGAACAACTTTTTAAAAGACCTCTTTTATAAAGGCCCACGCGCCCTACTCAAATATTGCACACATGTACATGCTAGCTGACCTAAAAAAACCCACGTGGACCGACAAAAGCATGAAAAAAGGAAAGTTGCTGACGGAACACACAACTTTAGGTGAGTTAACTGAAACTCCCGGTCATGCATGGTCGAGGGTTCATTCAAATACCTAGCTTCTTCTAGCCTATAAAAGAAGGGTTAGGGGTACCATTTGGAAGAGGGGAAATAGAGTAAAGAAACTCTTCCCAATTGCATATTCCCATTGTCCCAACCCTTTAGCCATCCTTGTGAAAGAAGAGATACAAAGCAAAGAAGTTGGAGGACATTTGAAGAGGAGCCCAGGATCAGGATTCATGGAGCAGTGGTCGGTCTCAACATTGTAATTTGATTCATTAAAGTTAATAATAAATAAATTCTTTTCCCGTCCCAATATATGAGTTATTCATAGTTCAGTAAATATATGTTTGAATCTCTAACCCATTAGTCTATAGGTAAAATGCATGTGTAGTTTGTTTCTTGTTTTGTATGCAGGTCAGCCTTGGGAGGAGAGCTGCTAACAAGTGATCAAGCATGAAGAAGGATCGACATCGAACATCTGGAACAAGGTATGTTGGTCTAACCATGTATTTTCTAAAAAGAAATGGGGATTAAGTCTGGGACGAAGGTAGAAAGTAGTTTTCTTTTGGTCATATATGCATGCATACTATAACCCTATTTGCTAGTCCGTAGGGGGATTTCCCACCACAACAGAGAGCACTCAACACTTGGGGTGTTGGAGCCATACAATCTATTTGCAAAATATGAGAGTCCTTTATGACCATAAAATCTGGAGAAGGTGCAAGAAGGTTATCCTAGAAACCTTTCGGAGTTTAGCAATCAAGAGAAGTGGAATGTGTTGAGGCATAAACTCCCAAAGTCCCTAAGTAGATCACAATTGTTTGATTGCGAAGGACACACGTTGGTAGATTGTGAACTACGGGAGAAAGCGCTCTAGGAAAAAACGAGCGTAGAGGAGTTGAAACTCCCAAATCCCAAGGAGATGAACTGGTGAGTCATGATGACATCACCTAGAGCTGACGTGGAAACATGGGATGTGTGCCATGTGTCAGTGGGTTTAGAACCCATGGATGATTGAAATGGCATTTGGAACGTGACGAGTGTCACCCATATGAATGGTCCACATATCAGTCGCTAGTATTCTACCATGTGGCATCCTGTGTGAGAAGGGTTAGTGGGGCCCGAGGTTACATAACATAGTTAAAGGTCGAAGGACCCAAAGTGTCGTTGATCATGATGAATCAAGATCAACGGCCAGAATGCATTGCAGGGACCCAAGTTGCACGGAAGCTAATTCTCTAAGGCAGTCCTGCAATTCAAACCATGGGTTCACCAAGGGGTTACGTGTCATCATCAAGATAATTGCGGGATGAAAGGTGGGTTACTCCAAACCACCGTTGCATGCTCCCACAATTGGAAAACATTAAATGATCTGACGTAATAACGTCACCTAAGGTGACGTGGGAGTGATTGGAGATTAATGGTTTGGGGTGTGCAAATGTGAAATATTCTAAAGTTCCGAAGTCCCAGAACTCATACGCTTGAGGTTCCACAGTGAGTTTCAGCCATTGGATGTTGGGTAGACGTGGATGACTGATCCTCCCTACTACGCGATTTTAGTAACTTAGAACTCTGAGTGATTGTTGTGTTATTCTTGGAAATTTTCCGAGGTTGAAGGCCCGAGTATGCGCTTATTGATCTAGCGCTTGGTCACGACCCATGGTCGCGTGGGTTGGGGACTGAGAGAAAGGGGCTAGTGCCCGAAAATTTAGTAGAGCAGAGCTTCGAAAGAAGAAATTTGTGGGAATTCTTGATTTAACGAGAATCACGGAGAATGAAAATTAAACATTTTCTTCATTCAGATCTATTTTTGAATGTTGTGGGATTTGTTAAGGAATAATGGCCTAACAAATTCTGGTTGTCTGCATGTTATGTTTGCAGAAGTTTAACGAGTGCCATAACCGAATAGAATTGCCACTAAGTGAAAAATAAATGGAAGAGACACATAATGCTTCCAGTTCAGAGAATGAAGCAAAAGGAATGGATGTTCATTTGGGAGTTGAAGGGTTGAACTCCAATGGGCATGGAGAAGAGATATATAAGGAAGGGAATATGATGAAAATCATTGAAAGATTGCAGAAAGATGCCCAAACACATCTAGAATATAGAAGAAAGCTAAGGAACAACATGGATAATTCAACTTAATGTTGATGAAGAGTCTGGAGAGAATAGAAAAGAAGTTGGACAAGGAGAGAGACTCAAGAAAAATAGGGAGTCACCAGAATTCTGAGGGAAGAAGATCAAGGAGTGTTGGTATACACCATCACTCCCAAGGTCGCTCCAAGAGGAGAGCACACAATAGTTCAATCATGTCTCCTACCAGAAAGAACAGGAGATCTGGAGTAGATGAACTGAAGCGAGAAATGAACAAGATTAAGCCTCCTACATTTGATGGGGAACATAAGAAGGAGGAAGATGTCGATACATGGTTGCTTGACATAAGGAAATATTTCCAACTGCATAATTATTCCTCTCATGCAGAAGGAAGAATTGCAATGTATCAAATGAAAGGAAAAGCATCCATGTGGCGGGATCAACTTGTGAAGGTGAAGCACATTAGAGAGAAATATGTCACTTGGAAATAATTCAAGAGGTATTTCGAGAAGAAATAATTGACTAAAAGATACTAAGACAAAAAGATGAAAGAGTTATTTGAACTCAAGCTAGGCAGCATGACCATTGATGAATATGAATGAATATTTTTGGAATTGTTGAAGTATGTTCTGTTCATCAAGGATGAGACTGTCAAGATTTAGAGGTATCTAAGTGGATTTCCACCTTCCATTAGAGACAAGATCTAGTATGATGACCCAAAATTTATGGAAGAAATGAGAAGAAGAGTGAAATGCTTATATGAGCAGCAAAGAGAGAAGCTTGCTTTCCAAAAGTCTTGGGAATACAAGAAGAAATTCAATATGGATCAGAGGAAGAAGGGAACTAAGCCACCCTTTTTTAGAAATAGTCCTCAGGGAAAACCATCTTTTAGAGAGCCCAAGAAGGCTGAAGTGGGTGGGAAAATGCCAAGACCGCCACCTATTTAATGTTGGGGTTGTAAAGGGAACCATAGGTACATACATTTCCCCCACATAAATGATAAAGTGAGAGTTGTCCACAATGTTTAGCAGGTTGAAACAGTGGAGGAAATGGGAATTATAATGCCAAGGATCTACACATACTTGGACAACAAGAAAGTTGAATATCAGTCGCACATGATTGAAGTAGAAGGTATGACCAGCAACCATGCCTTTACTATTGTAATTGATTCAAGAGATATACATAGTTATATAGATCATAGAGTGGTGGAAAGTTTTCAATTGTCGAGAAGCAAACATGAAAAGTATTGGTTAGTGCAGCTGGCTACAGGAACCAAGAGAAAAGTCACTAAGTTAGTTAGGTCATGTCCTGTGGACATGAATGGACTAAGCACAAAGGTTGAATTGAACATTTTTCCTTTAGGTTCTTATGACTGTCTAATTGGGATGGATTGGTTGGACCAGCATTATGCCATCTTCGACTATCATAATAAGGAATTCACTTGCCTGGATGAGGAAGGAAATCAAAAAATAGTCCAAGGAATTCCCAGAGTTGTTGCTATCATCGAAATCTCAGCAATGCAGCTGAAGAAGTGCTATAGAAAAGGTTGTCAATTATTTGCAGCCCATGTGGAGGAAACACCTAAGGATAAGGTGTCAAATATTGAAGATCATGTGGTACTAAAGGAGTTTGAAGATGTATTCCAGGAGGTACCTGGACAACATCCGAAAAGAGATATTGACTTCTCTGTAAACTTGATGCCTGGAGCAGCTCTAGTATCAAAAGCTCCTTACAAAATGAGTACGTCAGAGATGAAAGAGTTGCAATTGTAGCTTGAAGAGCTTCTGAAGAAGGGGTATATAAGCCCAAGTGTGTCACCTTGGGGTGCCCCGGTCTTGTTCATGAAGAAGAAATATGGGATGTTTTGATTGTGTATCGATTTCAGACAATTGAACAAAGTAACTGTAAAGAACAAATATCCTCTCTCAAGGATTCATGACCTCTTCGATCAGTTGAAGTATGCGAAGATATTTTCGAAGATAGACCTCGGATCAGGATATCACCAGGTAAGGATAAAGGATGAGGAAATCAACAAGACCACCTTTAGAACAAGGTATGGACAATATAAATTCACAGTGGTGCCATTTGGGTTGTCAAATGCACCCATTGTTTTTATGTGATTAATGAATGGTGTATTCAAGGACTATCTGGACAAGTTTGGCATAGTCTTTTTGGATGACATTATGGTGTATTCCAAGTCAGAGGAAGAGCATGAACAAAATCTGAGGATGGTGTTGCAGGTGCTAAGAGAGCACCAAAGGTATGCCAAGTTGAGAAAATGCTCGTTTTATCAGGAGTAGATCCATTACCTGGGGTATATTATTTCTAAGGATGGGATAGTTATAGATCCTTAGAAGATTGAGGCCATTAGAGAATGGTCAGCACCGAAGAATGTGACAAAATTCAAATCCTTTATGGATCTAGCTGGTTATTATAGAAGGTTTATCACAGGGTTCTCGAGGATATATTACCCTATCACTTCCTTGCAAAGGAAGGAGAAGAAATTTCAGTGGGCAAAGGATTGTGAGAGAAGCTTCCAGCAATTGAAGAAATTGTTAACCAGTGCTCCAATCCTGAGGATTGCATATCTGAATGAATCCTTTGTAGTATGTACAGATGCATGCAAAGAAGGACTAGGAGGATTCCTTGGTTAGAATGGATTCGTAATTTGTTATGAATGCAGAAATTTGAAAGAGAACGAAAGGAACTATGCAACTCATGATTTGGAGTTGGCAGCCACAGTACACACTCTAAAGAAATGGAGGCATTACCCCATG
This sequence comes from Picea engelmannii, assembly GCA_009831015.1. Classification (NCBI taxonomy): domain Eukaryota; kingdom Viridiplantae; phylum Streptophyta; class Pinopsida; order Pinales; family Pinaceae; genus Picea; species Picea engelmannii. The sequence continues at coordinate 751,027 of ML788997.1, forward strand.
GGAAGGAGGTTCAAACTGAGGACACACCATAACGGTCTGAAGTATTTGTTTGATCAGCCAACCTTGAACGCTAGACAGAGTAGGCGGTTGGAGTTTCTCTGTGATTATGACTTTGATATCAAGCATATCAAAGGAGAGGAAAACAAAGTGGTTGATGCACTCAACTGAAGAGTGTGTGAATTACATGCTATAGCCATTAGCATGTACCGAACTGATATTAAAGGCAGAATTTTGGAGGCTAAAAATATAGATTTGCAGTACAGAGATTTGGTAGCAAAGCTACAACAAGGTAAGATGCCACAGGAAGTGGAGAATTATAAATTGGAAACTGATGGAATGCTTCTGTACAAGAACAAAAATTTTGCACCTAATGTCCAAGACTTGAAACTTATGATTTTGAATGAAATGCATAATGTGCCTTATGTTGGGCACCTTGGATATCAGAAAAATGTGGCAGCAGTCAAGAGCCATTAATTTTATCTAGGTATGAAGAAAGATATTCATGAATACATCGTCAGATGTATGGAGTTCCATAAGGTTAAAGCTAAGCACAAGCACCTAGTAGGGTTGCTGCAACCTTTACCCATTCCTGAGTGGAAGTGGGAAGTGGTGAAAATGGATTTCATCACAGGATTTCCCAAAACAGGAAAGCAGCATGATTCAATCATGGTGGTGGTGGACAAGATTACAAAAGCTACCCATTTTATTCCAATAAAGACTACTCATAAGGAAGCTAACATTGTTGATATTTTTATGAGGGAAATAGCACGATTGCACGGTATTCCCAAGACAAGTGTGTCTGACAGAGACCCAAAATTTACCTCAAATTTTTGGAAAGGGTTATTCAAGGGATTCGGGATGAATCCAAACTTTATCACAGCCTATCATCCTGAGACTGATGGGCAAACAGAGAGGGTGAATCGAGTAATAGAATACATGATAAGTATGTATGTGATGGACAAACCATCTAAATGGGAAGACTACCTACATTTGGTAGAATTTGCCTACAACAATGGGTATCAAGCATCATTGAAGATGATCCCATTTGAATCACTTTATGGCAGAAATTACAATACTCCAGTAAGCTAGGATAATCCATCTGATAGGGAATTAGTTGGGCCAGAGTTGCTCGAGGAAATGGAAGAACAAATGATAAAAATTAAGCAGAATTTGAAAGTTTCCCAAGACAGGCAGAAAAGTTATGCTGATAAAAACAGAACCCACAGAGAGTTTAAAGTGGGTGACCATGTTTTCCTGAAAGTGAAAGCCAATAGAAGTTCCTTGAAGCTGGGAAGATGCTCCAAGTTGGCAACCAGATTTTGTGGGCCATTTGAAATCCTAGAAAGGATTGGGCCAGTTGCATATATGCTTGCATTACCTGCATCCATGACTGTAAATAATGTTTTTCATGTTTCATTTCTTAAGAAATGTATACATGATGCTAATCATGTTATCAATTGGAATGTGATTAAGGTGGAGCAAGAAGGTGTCTTGCAAGTGCATCATGTGCGCATATTGGACCGGAAAAGCAAACAGCTATGGAATCGATCCATAGGGATTGTAAAGGTCTAGTCGACCTGGTACGGTCTTGAGGACTCGACATGGGAGCATGAGGATGCTATGCAGGCAGAATACCCGCATCTTTTTTAATATTTTGAAAATATTGTTGATGTTGTCTAAAGAGTTGCACTGAGGACAATGAAAAATTAAGGGGAGGGGATTGTAATATCCCCCGGTAGCGCCCCAAATATATTATGAATTGTAATCATGTTTATGAATTGTAATCATGTTTTGTAGGCTGGTGAGCCGAGTATTGATAAGTTGGTGGGATTATGTGTTTATTAGAAGAGAGCCTAAGTGTTAAGGCTAGGAGCCTAATTTTGTATATGTAATTATGCAGATAATTAATATAATATATGAACATCATTGTGTGTCGACTAACCACGAAGAAATAGTGATGGGGGACTAAGATTCCACAGAATGGGTAAGGGAAAAGGGGCTGAAAGGTTGGAAGAGGGGATAAGCTTGAGGGCTTAAGTCCTTGAATAATAATTTATTATTATTCCAAAGCTATGTGAAAAACATGTTATTTTTATCCTAAGTTCTTGGAAAGGAAACACATACTTGATGGAGTGCATGCAGCTTCATGGGTGACATGTGTCATCTCAGGCACATGTAATTTAACCCAAGAATTGAGCCATGATGGGGGTTTGTCCTCCATTCTTGTGTCCGTTGTCTGAACCATGTTACCTCTGCGTCTAATCGCTACATACCTCACACAACTCTGAAACCTGAAATCCTGAGACCTATGTGATCGACTGGTGTATTCCTGTGAATTCTTCCCAGTCTCTGTGTTTGGTCTCCATCATCGACTTCTACATAATTTCCTTGTCACGCACCCTGAAAACCAGTGGAAAACCCCGTAGACTAAGTTGTGCCTCCTGTGTGTCTTGTGAACCCAGTTTATCCACACTGCAAATTTGAGTTCGTGCTTAATTATTTGGGTTGCTTTCCTATGAGAAACCTGAGCATACCATAATTGTCTATGATCTGTGTGTTATAACTGTGGGTTGTTGTGGCCACGCAATCCCTTGGTTGAGTGTGATTGGCTACCGTAATTTTTTCCTTACTGAGCCATATTGTTTTCCTCCTTGTGTTGGAACGACGCTGAAGAAGCAGGTTGTCAGGCCTGTATGCAACACTCTCTCCAAGTGAGAAAGGTGGTTGTGGTTCAAGAAGCAGGTTATTAGGCCTGTGAGCGACTCTCTTCAGGTGAGAGAGTGCGTGGAGGAAGTGAGAAATCCTGGAATGGGTCATGTAGCTTCCATAGAGCTCATAAAATTATGGTCTGGCATGTTGCTGAAGCCCAAGTCAAGGGAGGTTTAGGAGCCAAAGGATTGTCTAGGTGATAGTGAAGGTGTATACTTCTGGGGTGGGACAGGCATGTGGGGAATGGGAGTCTGTGAACAGTGGGCATAAGTGTCTCCTGGGAGAGAATCCATCCTCATAAACTGTGTGTCTTCCTATTGACCTTTCCTAGCCTAGGATTCCCTTGCTCGGTGCATCTTAGTCCCAAATCAGGGGTGACCAACTGCGGAGAGTGATGAGCAACGCAGTCTAAGCTTGTGAGGTTCGTGGAAGGTCTGTACGCAGTTGGTGGTGTTGTGCCAGTTTAAAAGATAAGTATTAATTATGTACTTAATTTATATGTGATGCATGTCTACGTCTTGAGATGTATCATGTATTCTGTTGCAATGATATTTACTGTTAATTCTATTTAATTATGAATGTTAGCAGTAATACTCTGATTCCTCTATATTGTTGGTTAAATTTCATAAATGTGTTAATTTGATTTAATGCATAATATTTATAAGCATATTATATATGTATGAGAATGTTTCCATGAAGTAGTGTTTCCCAAAAGTGTGATTGATGGTCGGGGATATTACAGCTACACTTCCACAACTTTGAATTTCCAATACTTCTACATCTGTGATTGTGACAAGCAATGTAATTTGCAAAATAGGTCACTAATTTATGATGAATTGATTTGATATGATGTAGGAGGAAAGGCTAAAAATATAGTGATTCGTGTGGATATTGGTGGCCATCCACCTATTACAACTGGATCATCTTGGAAGTTTTTCAGTTTGACAGGTTTTTCCTAGTTTTTGGGTCCTAAACTTTCAAGGCCATTTTGAGGCCCTAAACAACAATTTTAGGGCTGACCAAAGTCAAATTATTGATGGATTCAAAGGTTAACAACATAATGTGTATTCCTCGGATATACATTTCCAACAGGATATCATGTGCCTAAAACAAAGTTCATATGAAAAAGTTACGATCCCATGAAGTTGATGTACCAACTTACCCCAACGGGGCCCACATGACTCTTGGCGCTTTATCTCCTAAGGTTAGGTTTTTGCATGTCTAAGGTTTTGGCATTCATGTTTATTGTAAAAAGTATTTCAAAGCCCCATTGTACTCATTTTATTTTGAATGAGCGCAACCGTCATATATCTTCTCAGAGATAAGTCACCACCATTCTAGCAAGCTTGTTTTCAGTCTAAATTTTATAATTTCAACATATTTATTTATTGAATAGAATCCAATTTTACTGTATCTCTATTATTCTTCATTATGTATTTGTGTTAATGATAATAATAACCTGTTCTCCTTTCATTCTGCTCAAAAAATATGAATCAGTGGTGTTAGAGGGGTCTACTCCTTTTCGTTCTTAGTGCATGTCCCCAACGAGGTCAGAATACAAAGAGTTGGGTATCGATCTTGTTCCTCTCCAGGAAAAAAGATCTCGCATGCCCAAGATACCTTCCATGGTGGGAGAAAATAAAGACGATGGGACATGAGATCCTTTCAAACTATTTCTCGAGGAAGCCCTCGTGCAACATGGGAATGAGATGATGGATAATTTTATGCAAATCCTTTGACGACTACCAACAGGAGATGCATCTTCCTCGAGCAAAGGTGCCTCCCCCTTCAAGGAACATATCAACTTTTATATTCCTATATTTAAATTTCATATAGACACAGATGATGCATACAAATGGTTGAATCTTCTAGAAGGGTATTTTTATGTCCATAACTTTTCGAATAGAGAAAATATTACTTTTTTGATCCTCAAAGTTGTCCCCCATGTCAAAGATCGGTGGGATACTTTATGTGAGAAAAAGGAAACAGAGGAACCCTCATTATTTACAATCCCACTCACCTAGGATTCCTCCAGGCATGTTATTAAGAAACAATACTACCCTGTTGGAAGTTATGATAACCTAGTATACAAAATGGACCATATTGTGGTAGGAAAGTGACCAAGCAGTGCCAGAGTTAAAAAATATATTCCATACCTTGCACACCAAGTTGGGTATCAAATATTCTAAGCAACATCTGGTGCTAAAGTACAATGGTGGTATTCATAGATACCTCTAGACATAAATGGAGTTTCTAGACATCTCGTCCTTGGGCACAACCTATCGATATGTCAACAAAATCGAGAAGAAGATTCAACAAAAAACGTGGTAGTTTGGGCCTAGGAACCTCTCACATTAGAAGCAGGGAAAAGGCAACCCTAATGCACAAAAAAAAGGGCAGAGAAAATATGGAAATCCTTAGGACAACTAGTCTAGGCCGCAAACAAAAAAGGACAATGGAAAGATGAAGAAAGATATCGGGAAGTGGTGTGACTTCCATAAGAACCCCTGGCATAACACTATTGATTATCGCTCAAATCATTCATTGGTGGATGAGGTGAAATCCTATGAATCAGATGTGGGTTTCGACTCTAAGTCAGAACCAAAAAAGAGGAGATGGATCATTGACGCGGAACCTAGTTCCATCGTTGCTACCACCAAGATCCAGCCCAGTGAACCTGATGATACAGAGGAAGGAGACCACCTCTTTCATTCACATATGTGGGTGAAAGGAACCCCACTGCAATTCATCATTGATAGTGGTATCCAGAAGAACCTCATATCATTAGAGGTCATCAAGTGGCTAGCCCTACCAACAATGTCGTACCCACATCCCTACACCATCAAATGGCTCTCCCAAGGAAGTGATCTTCACGTTATCCAATAGTGTCGCATGTCCTATAACATCAAGCCCTTCAAAGATGAGGTATTGTGTGATGTTTCTCCCCTTGAAGTTTGTGATTTTTATTTGGGCCAACCTTATTTATAGAAACATCATGTTGTATATGAGTCTAGGCCTCACAGTGTTACTATTACTTTGGACATGAAATTGTACAATATAACCGAGGTAGTCCCACCTAGTGTCATTTCCTTGATCTATGCCATGAAATGCATGAAGGTCATATCTCAAACTGAGAAGTTTGACTTCTTCATGATTCTCTCTTAGAGTGAGCGAAAGGTTGCAGCCACATCCATGGCCTCCATAGTCAACCTCTCCATGCAGTAGAAGCAAGTGGATAAGGTCATAGAATAATACAAAGGCATCTTCTCCTCACCTATTGGGGTACCTCTTCACTGTCAGGGTCAGGTTAAGCATTCCATCAATCCGACCCCCGACGTACTTCTACCTAATGGGCCATTCTATCGTCTCTCTCCATTATAAAATGAGGAGATCAAGTGTCAGATCCAATAAATAATCCACAAGGGGCACATATGACCTAAATCATCACCTTGTGGAAGCCCAATCGTTCTTGTGCAAAATAAAGACAGGACCTGGTGACTCTGCATTGATTACCTAGCCCTGGATAAAATCATAGTCAGGAATCGGTACTTGATTCCCCGAATCGACAATATCCTTGATCATCTCAAGGGGCCCAAATACTTCAGTAAGATTGATCGAAAATATGGTTACCATCAGGTCCCAATAGAGCATACAAATGTATGGAAGACTTCCTTCAAGTCAAAAGAAGGTAGTTTTGAATGGTTGGTCATGCCCTTTGGTTTGAGAAATGCACCAACAAATTTCATGAGGATGATGAATGATATCTTGGGGCCTTTCATGAATTATTTTGTAGTGGTGTATCAGGATGAAATCCTCATCTACAACAATACTTGGGTGGAATACTTGCAGTTTATTTAGAAGGTTTTGTACACTCTGTGATAGCACAAGCTATATGCGAACTAGGAAAAATTCTCTTTCGACACATAAAGGGTCGAGTACATAGGATACATTTTTGATAAGAATGGTCTGCATGTGGATCCATCCAAGATCCAAGTCATCCATGACTGGACAACCCCAACCATGTTCACTGAGCTTCAAATCTTCTTAGGCTTTGCCAATTTCTATCGCAATTTCGTGTTAGGATTCTCCCATATTGCATGGGCCCTCAACCAAGTAACTAGGGGTGGTGGTAAGGAAAATTTTATGTGGGGCATATCCCAACAACACGTGTTTGATGATTTTAAGAAACACTTATGCTCATTCCTAGTGCTTTCATTCCCTGACCTACAACAATCCTTTGAGATCAATACATATGCTTCATACTATGTTGTGGGTGTAGTTCTCACCTAGCACGGCCACCCTGTGGCCTATCATAGTGAGACACTATCATATGTGGTCTATAAGTACCCTACTTATGAAAAATAAATGTACTACATTGTGCAATCCTTCCGCCGATGGAGGAATTACATTATCAGGAATGAGACAGTCATCCACATTGATCATAAGTCGTTGCATTTCATGCAGACACAAGGAAAGTTGCAGAATGACCACCATCAGAAGTGGTCCACATACTTGCAGCAGTTCAACCTCAACATCAATTATAAGACAAGAAGTACCAACCACATCATTGATTGCCTCAGCCAATCTTTAGTCATGACAATCACAACAGTGCTAGACTCTCATAGCCATGAGACCTCCAGATGGCTCCAACTCTATGATAAAGATCCTTATTTCACCACCATCTACCAGATGTTGGGCACAAAAATAGTTGTCACTAATTTCAATCTTCAGGATGGGATATTGTGCCATCTGGGCCATATCTGTGTTCCATCAAGAAATCGAGCAAAGATGGTTTGGGAAGCCCACTATAGTTGGGTGGCAAGACACTTCAGCGTAGAAAATATAGTAAAAGTGTTGCAACAACATTTATACTAGTCAAAACTTCGACAAGATGTCAACAAGTATATCAGGTCCTGCATTGCCTGAGATATTTCCAAACCAACCACTAAGAAACAAGGCATTAACACCCCTCTTCCTACTCCTGATAGGCCCTCAGAATCCATCTCAATGGACTACATGCCGGGACTTTCGTCCACCAAGCAGAGAAACGACTGTGTTTTTTATCGCTTTTCCAAGATGTCAATTATGGCTTCCTGCAAGAAGAGCATCATAGTGGAGGCCACTACCAATCTCTTCTTTGAACGAGTGTGGGTACACTTTGGGATACCACAAAACATTATCTCATATCGATACATTCAGTTCCTCAACACATTATGTTCAAGCCTATGGTCACTATTGAACAGCAAGCTCACCAAATTCACTTCTTTACAACCCTATAAATATGGACAAACCGAGGTTGTCAACTGGATGATCATGCATATCATGCGCATGTAAAATTCTAAGAACCCCTTCACATGGGATGAGAGTCTTCCCTATGTTCAACTTAGCTACAAAAAATCCATACATAGCTCAATCGACCATAGCCCCTTTTAGGTGGGGTTGGGATTTCAACCATTGGGTCCCATGGGTATTGCACTACCACTTGCAAATACATAGGAAGAATCGTCCCATGCTCAAAATAAAGTTGAGAAATCCACCCAATTCATTAAGTGGATCTAGAACATCTGCCAATATGTTCAGGATATTTTAGAAAATTCCAATTCCAAGTACAAGCAGCACCATGATCAACACCGGGTGCCACAGAAGTTTCAGGTGGGAAACAAAGTTTGGTTCCACTTGCAGAAAGAACAACTTATAGGGACCCATCGGAAGCTTCGTCCACTCCACTATGGACCTTACACCATCACCAAGGTTGTGGGTGACAATTATTTTGAGCTCAACATTCCCCCCTTCCTTGGATTGCACCCAGTGTTAAATGTGGATCTCCTTCGGCCATATTTTCCACCATTATTGGAAACCTCAAAGATAGAAGAACAACTAACACCAACAAATATCAACCTTGACTACATGGAACATGCATCCACTAATCAGATCATGGAAACACAGTTCAAGGGCACTCTCTGTTACAGAGAAATCCCCCTGTGGACAAGTGGATTCTCTCTTGGATACTAGACCCCTAAGACCAAGACAGAAAAGTGTTATTGTGCACACTGAATTTCCTTTTGATGAAGCTAGACTATCCAAATAAGAAGAAGGAATAAGATTAAATACTTTTTACCGACATTTGTCCTTGCTCGATCCAGGTTGATCTTGATCTCCAAGTTCTTCAGAAGGTCCTGCAATACAATGAGAAACAACAATGAGACATACTTCCTACTCTACCATGATTAGCTTCATAATGGATCTATGAAAGAAACAAGTTCATGAAACATACACAAACTTTAAAGTAAACAGGCCAAGCATAGATTTATCTTAATGAAAACAAAGTGATATGCTTACATCCATGGATGTAGATGCAATAGCTTCACCAAGCTCTCTTTGTCCATACCCTTTCCCAAACAATCCACACAAAATGTTGATGCTTCAATGATATCTCCCTTATGAGATCATAAGTTTGATGCACCACAATGTATCCATATCAATACCACTCATGAGATCATAATTTTGGTATCTCTTAATCTCTATATGCTTTTCACCATGAGAAGGCCTCATTATATAAGCTTGGAGAGGCCCAACCACCTTAGATATACTTGGGATAAGTTGAGGATTCTTCTCCTTTAGTTATGTATATTCCCTAAGATCGAGCCTTGACCTCAGATTTGAATCCAACCAACTCCATATATGAAGGGATTCTTCCCTGATTTATCTCAACAAACCAAAATTCCCTCAAAAAAGGCCAGCGCTCCCCTAAAAGGGTGCATAGAGCATTGGAATGGTCCCCCAAAAAAGGCCAGGGAGCATTGGCACTCCCTGATAGTGGGTAGGGGAGCGCTTCCCTCCAAAAATGATTTTTGAGTGGTTTTTTCCATGGTGAAATCTTTGTACTCTTAATCAAATGTTTTCTCCTTCTTCAACTAGCCTTTAAAGGTGACATAAGTGTCCCTGTGATGTCGTTAGAGACATGACATAGGCAAGATGGCAGTATGTTGTTTGCGACACTTCCGACACTTGTGGTCAAGATGCAACACTTGCGACACTTGTAATGGTGAAACTTGTGACACTATTGAAGTGAGTAATTTTGGTGTGTAACACTCTCCAACAATGGATCCATCTTTATCGGGTTGTCAAAGCATGACAGCTCCTGCACCAAGGCAAGTGGCTCACCCGGGGCCAAATTCAACAGGAATTTCCTCATCTGATGGGGGAAATAAACGCAATGGAGACCATTTATTCCTAAGGGGGGAGGATTGATCCAAGTGGATATCGGTGGCCACCCACCTATTCAAACTGGTTCATCTTGGCAGTTTTTCATTTTTGGCAGTTTTTTCCTAGTTTTCGAGTCCTAAACTTTCGGGGCCTTTTGAGGCCCTAAACAATGTTTTTAGGGATCACCACATTAAAAATATAAATCTAGTTAGATTTTGATGGAATAATGTGAATTCCTGAGATAGAAATTTCCAACAGGCTATCGTGTGCCTAAAACATAGATCGTATGCAAAAGTTACGACCCCGAGAAGTTGATGTACCAACTTACCCCAACGTGGCCCACATGACTCTTGGTGCTTCATCTCCAAGGGTTAGGTTTTTGGATGTCTAGGGTTTTGGAATTCATGTTTATTTTAAAAATTATTTCAGAGCCTCATTGTAGTCATCTTCTTGTGAATGAGTACAGTCGTCATATCTCTTCTCAAAGATAAGTCGCCACCATTCTAGCAAGCTTGTTTTCAGTCTAGATTTTACAGTTTCAACATATTTCTTTATTGAATAGAAGTCAGTTTTACTATATCTCTATTATTTTTCATTGTGTCTCTTTGTTAATGCTAATAATAATATGTGGTCATTTCATTCTGCTCATAAAATATGAATCATGTAGAAGCAACACGAAGCAAATGTGTTGCTTATCTATAAATTGCTCGATGGTGTAACCGATATATGTTTAAATAATAGTTTAGCATACTGACATTCTGCTCTTGGTTTTAGGGTAATTCCAAGTCTACGATCTATTTGTCTTGGAAAATTTTCTAGTCAAAATCCTTCTTACTTCACCACTTTTGAGGTTGGACGAATATTTTTTAATAACATGTTTGAAACTTCACAATAATAAGCGACATGAATTCTCTACACATGCATTGAAAATAAATAGCACTGGTTGTGCTAGCGATATTTCTCTGTTGTTGGGCCTCAGAAATTTTGTATTTTCATCCACCTTTTCCTTCATTATTCATTACATTCCATTGTCCCATTAACCTTTTATTATACCATTTTCATAAATACATTTGGGTTTCACATTATTATTTTTCACTTTATTCATTTTAGTATTATAAGTGAATTTGTGATTAAATATTAGAAATTAATATATTTTCATTATATCTCAAGGTTGGGTGAGTTTTATGATGTGTACAGGTATATTTGAAGATTTCAACAAAGTCAAATATTACCACCTAGCCTCAAATTCGAATTTCATCTTCAATCTTTGAATATTTGAAGAATATTTGGGACAATCATTCAATCATATTCAAAGGAGAATATCATGGAGATTTTGATGGCATATCTTATCCAATATTTGTGAGAGATGTGTGAAGGATTTGAAGGGATCATATCTTGTAATAATAGGAAAGTGGTTGAGAGAATAGTGGATCTGTAATAATGAGACTCTTATTTTATCTTTTCAAGTGTTTCAACAAGTGTGATTTTCAGTTTTTTTATTTTGATTTGGGTGTTGTAAGAACCCATTTTGCAATATGATTTAACTATGAGTGTCAGCTTGGAATAGCTCGCTCAGATCCTTGCGAAAGCTCGGATTTCTTCTTCTCAAGAAGAGGAGATCTTGACAACAGCCCAGAGCTTAAATACTCCTCCAGAAACGAACGAGATATCAACATCTGAGGAACTTGAGGAGGAAAGTGAGGAGCTATAGCATGATCTGAGCGAGGGAAACGATGCCTACGAAAGCTATATCAAATGATGGTTTCAAGCGACTACTAGGTTAGATTCTTTTAATTTTTTTTTATTTTGTTAATTTACAGTTACAACAACTAGATTCATTCATTCTTGCAAAATTCTATTTTTCATTCGAAAAATTGCCACTGAACATATTGTTGTTATTGTTGCGTTCTTGGCTCCATTGGTTATTTGACTACACGTAACTAATTTCTAATATGTAATTAGCATAGAGTATGTAGGCTTTAATTTTCAGTTTTTGTTTTCATTATCATATTTTGCTTTTACCTAGAATAAGTATGCTCTCCTCCGTGCTTTGTGCGATCGCAAGGATCAGAAAATAGGGATGATTTTTATTTCAGGAATGAATTTTTTTGCGTCCATCCTTTGACCTGCAAATAAACATAATAAAAAAAAATTAGACGAATAAAACAAAGCCAAATTTTTACATGTTGTTACAGCGAACTTTTTACATGTTGATACAACGAAAATTTTACATGATGTTACAACATGTTGATACAAAGAAATTTTACATGTTGTTAAGAGAAATTTTACTTGTTGAAACAATGGCGTTTTTGTTGTAACAATGATTGAACAGTGTCATGCCTGCGCTCTTCTCATTTTTAACTTCCAGTCTAGTCCATTTCTAGTTTTGATGCCATATCTCGCCTTCATCTAAAACCTGCACCTGCTCATGCCAAATCTTCCAATGTAATCGCCTCAGCTGCCAAGACTAGCATTCTCCTTTCTAATTTGGAGTAAAACCTACAAATTGAACCTGCAAAAACAATAAAATATGAAATCATAGGTTCATTTTGATCACCATAATTTGTCTCCATCCTTCTAATTGGATCAAAATAACCTAATTGCGAACTCGTTTATAATGGAACTTTTAAGCTCAATTAAAGAAAAAAATTCTATGAGATTCCACTAAAATGTTTCTACTTAGAGATTAAAGGCATTTCAATTATTTGGCAAAATCCACAATGCATTGACTTTGTATTCTTAGGCATACATTCGATGAACAGACTGATAGTTTCTGATATCAAGAATGGACTATCAATAGACTATTTGGGTTATTAAATATTGAGTATAATTAGGATCCCCAATTTTCACTCAGATTTTATCTTTGACCTGTCATGAGAAACCAATTTTTAAACGAGCGGGTGAAGAGAGCCACAATTTTGGCGATAAAATATTTTTGGGCTCTACTATGGTGGACAGTTGAATATTCAATCCCACTTTTTTTTAGCCTTTTGGTTTCTTAATCGAGTAAACATTATCCTATTTTACCAATCCAGCTATCTAAAACCTTGCAAATAAAAATGAGAATGGGAATCGTTGTGAGTGAGGCCATTGTTTTAGATTGACAACAATAGTTGATTGACAACCAAAACATTCCCCTTGCTCCACGTAGTAGGACATCAAGTTTAGGATCTTTGAAATTTGAGGGTCATAGGAATCATATTTACAGGTGTGCGTAATTAGGGTTCAATCCGCGTTGTTACACAAAAATGCCGAGAATCAATCCAAGAGTCGAGTGATTCTATCCTGTTGTTCTTGGGCACTTGTATCCTCTGGATTTTTCCACCTCCACCTCAGGTGATTTATGATCAACTACTTCCGGTAATAGACCATCCATAACCACTACTCCACCTCCATTTACTTTCTCCCCTATGAATCACCATATCCTCACAGAGTTGGGAGAGATCTGTGCACTTACTTATCCAAGAACGCGTCAATAACACCAAGACTTGTCTTGTACATGAATGCTTCTACCTTTGGCCTGATCACTAATCAGGTATTTCAGCTCCATATAAACGTGTTCTTTCCATGGGTGGCGATATCATTCTTCTGCATGATGATATGGTATAATGGTGTGTTTTTGTCTCAATTCATCATTGTTATCCCTAAAATATGACTCGTAATCCGAATATCCTTGATTGCAAACTTTACTTACTGCTAGATCAATTCTGTTAAGTACAGGGTGTGAAGATTAGGTATCTTCGTATCTTATTCTAGTGGGATGTTCCTAAAACACAATGCATCGGTGTCCACACATACCCATTTATAGTGTTGGGGTAAAATCTCTCAAATGGCCCCATGTTTACTTCTCTTGATTTTATTACAAAACTGAACCATAATTGGGGTGATCCTGTCATGTGTGTGGAAAAATATGCTTAGGTTACCAACAATTCAGAAAATGTGTAAACATTGTTTCATACTTGTGTAATTCTGATGCATTGTTTTGTGGGGAAGACAACATTGTAGTACTTGACGAGAATTTTTGAGATCTATTAACTTAAATTTCTTTCACCTTGCATTTAAGTCACTCTCGCAGCAATTGAAGAAAAATAAGTATGCAAAGGCAACAGGTATAAAAACGCAGTATATTTCTTTGAGTTTCTTGCATTCGTACTTATTTTTGTTTTGCATGATATATTCTTCACAAATATCACAATTTTGCTGCAGGATTTGTACTGATATTTTTCAGGTCTATAGATGATATCATTTTGCTACTGAAGAGATTTTTCATGAATAACAACATTTTTCAGAAAAACATACTTTGATAAACAGTTTGAAGGAGTTGATGTTCATTATACATTTCACGACGATGTTGTTACACATGTATTTTACATGTTGTTACACATGTATTTTACATGTTGTTACTCATGTATTTGTAACATGTTGTTACTACACCTATTCATAAACTATTTTTCATCATGATATGCTTACCTAAATTACTCCTTGTCAATACCTTGATCGTCCATGTGTTGAAGCCATCTTCCATTGCCTTATCCATCATGACTTCGCGCATCCCTATATTTCTAAGTTGCATACATCATTTCCTTTATCTTTTTCAATTCATTTTTGCCTTTCCAGTTTTCCTTCTGAATAAAACAAACTCCCTTTCCATGCTTACATTGCCTTTCCATACACATTTTTGCTACTGAGATCTATCTTTTAGTCCTACCAATAGTTTTATAAAAACTCGCATTGACTGATGTGGGATTCCTTAAGGCCCACCTTTCAACATTCTTGCCCCATCGACCTCATCACATTATCTGGGAAATAGACTAGAGTCCATTTTGAGTACCTAGAGGTTTCCATGCCTTAATGACAAGTTCTCTCGCTGACGATCATGGGAATACATCAATGTCCCTTGATCATCAGATCTTGCAAGTGGTTTGACCTTAGCACATCCATTCGTACTTTGCAAGATGTACTTGGGTACCTTGGCTCTCATTGACATCAATGGTGAGTTGCCTAGCATTGGTTAACGACATTCATCAATGGTCGGTAATCTAATGATTTCTCTTCTTGCTCAATGTCGACACATCCTTTTGCATGATTAGAATTGTACCATCGGGTTTGTAGCATGTGAAGACTATATAAAAAAAATTGGCTCCCTTAGCAGTAACAACAACATGAATTCAGCTATATGAGAGTACCACCGTCCACTTTCATACTTCCTCTTTTCCATGATTCATCAGCAATAGTTCAAATCCCTCCACTTTGCATTCTCGGATTCAACAATTACAAAAGTTGTAGTTACAACAGTTACAATACAGCAGTGCAACTACAGTCACAGTTACAATTTCATGATCTTGCAACAGTGACACCTTCCATCTTCCAATAGTCACAGTCGCATATTCTTTGCTCCAACAATTACAGAAGTTGCAGCTACAAAACTAGTCACGTTTTCCTGATCCAGTAGCCGCAAAAACTACATTTCTATTGCATGGTTCATCTACTTGTTGGGTGAGTGGAGGTATGTTTTTTTCTAAGATTTAATCACACAATTCCTTAT
>ML788997.1:776675-794146 GCA_009831015.1 Picea engelmannii
ATACATCATGTTGTTTCTGGTGGTATGTGGCACGTCACGTGGATCCTCATGGTTGAGGAGAAATGAATTTTTGAAGATGACAAAGTGAATTGAAGAAGGAAGTACATGTAGGCCCTAAAGATAATTAAAGAAAAGAATTACAAGATAAGAAATTGTCAATTCGGCCCTAATGTTAAAAGGACGTGACATAAATGGTATAAATAAATATCATTATACATTAATTTGATACACAATTCGAATTTCAAAGGAAATCAGAAGTAAAGAAGGCCGGATTTCAAGGGAGGATGAAGTGTTTTGGTGATGTGTTCTAAGGTATGTTATTTTCAGTTCATCTTACCATTTTTTCTTTAAATTTTTTTCTAGAACGATTCATATGGAGAAATTTCTATGGTATTGAGAATACATATCAAGGTACCTATTCTAAAAATTTATTCTCTTGATTCACTATAATTATGGAGATACACTCTGTGAAAAATAAGGTTTTTTACCAGTCCTGAAACTAGTCAATAAACAGGTGTTTCGGGTAAAATAGTCATAAATTCTTCATAGAAAATCCAAATGAAGTGGGACAAATTGCATTGGAAATATTACGAACTATAGTTTCTTTTGTGAGAGTTTCATAATCTGATGTTAAATATTGAATGTGGGGCATTCTGTGCAAGTTCAGTCTCCTGAATAAACCAGAATTGAACAAAGTCTACCATTCTCTCTATAACTTGTTTTTGGGTGGAAGGAAAGGGAAAGGATTGAGAGTTAAATCCTCTCTTGATATTGGAGTACTGTATATTCCTCTTGGATGTTATCCCTCCCTTTACATTTGGAAGTTGTAGCTACCTTTGGAAGTCATTACTTCCCTTGAACAATAACTATTGATTATTTCTCACATATTGTGCATGGTGTATTGTGGTGTATTGGTGTAACTCTTATACTATTGTTCATTTCTCATTGGATATATTTGAATGGTTTAAGTATAAGTTGAAAAAGTTTTTAAATTGTACTTTATATTGATTCACCCCCCTATCAGTATCAACACAAGACATGCCTACATCGGGTGTCATCACATGTTCATATCTATACATGGTCTACTTAAGACGGTCTATTTTTAAGTCTTGTGTGGATAACCCACATGGGTCATCCTGCCTCATTGTTTCACTTACGCACCTTTGCATTTCCAACAACTCTGGATCCCTGATTGTGACAAGCAACGTAATTTGCATTATAGGTCACTAATTTATGGTAAATTTATTTTCTATGATTTAGCAGGAAATGGCATGCATCTAGAAGCACTGCAAAGCAAATACCAATGAAAAATTGAATAAACCAAACAACTATATTATGCATAGAGAACACACTATCAAACATGATGCGAGATGCAGAACTTTGATAGTACGGAAAGAGTAGACGTAACCATACTCTACACAAGATTTGAATATATACCAAATGCTAAATAGAAAAATGTCCCCCTCTCTGCAGCTTAAACCTATGTGGAAGTACTCATGACATCACTCTCTAAATCACACAAGTGTCTATGAAACCAACTCTATGAATGCGAAACCATAAGCGACATGAATTCTCAGTGCAAGGATCGAAACTCTAGAATCCCACACAAAGACTGAAAATAGAGCAAGAGTTCTCTCAATCTATTTTAAATCCTCTTCCAATTCTCACAACTGTACTTGGTGTACTTAATACCCTCTATTTTCAAGCCTTGTGCAAAAAACCTGCATTGGTCATCCTCCTGCTTTGCTACACTTTCACAATTCCACATTTCCAATACTTATGTATATGTCATTATGACAAGCAACACAATTTTCAAATTAGTCATTGATTTATGGTAAATTTATTTTCTCCACTTTAGGAGGAAAGGCCACACATCTAGAAGCAATTCCAAAAAAATGTAATGCTTATCTATAGACTGCTTGATGGTTTTTTATTATTCCTATTTCTATTCAAGAGGTAATTGATATATGTCTAAAATACATTTTAGTAGATTGACATCCTGATCTTGGCTTTGGGGTAATCCCAGCTCTGCGATCTATTTGTATTTTTATAATTTGCTAGTCAAAAGTGGTTTTACTTGGCCACTTTCAATGTTGGACAAGGATTTTGCAATAACAGGTTCCAAACTCCACAACAATAACTGGCACGAATTCTCTACATAAGCATTGAAAATACACAATAATGGTTGTCCTATCCATATTCCTCTGGCATTACCAGCATGCACAAGACATCGTTGCACTGAGTGCCACCATATTTTCATAGTTATACTTGGTGCACTTAAGACTGTCTATTTTTAAGACTTCTGCGGAGAACTTGCACAAACCACCCTCCTGCATTGCTGCACTTCTACGCTTGCACATTTCCAATAGTTCCACATCACTGATTGTGACAAGTGGCGTAATTTACAATATAGGTCATTAATTTATTGCAAATTGATTTTCTCTGATTAAGGAGGAAATGAAATCCATCTAGAACCACTGCAAAGAAAATTTGTTGCTTATCTGTACATTGCTCGATGGTTTTTTATTATCGCTATTGTTATTCGAAAGGTAGTCGATATACATGTAAAAGAAATTGTGGCCTATTTGAATCATGTTGTTGGCCTTGGAGCATTCACGGCTCTGTGATCCATTTATCTTTGGACAATTTTCTAGTAAAAAAAAATTTATATGATGCACATCAAGAATGTTTCATTCAACCATTTGATTTAGCAATATAGTTGATAAGAGAGAGCCAGTTTTCTTAAACACTACACCAATTCCAATGCAAATATGAATGAAACCAAGTAATTTTTCTATGCATAAAGCAGACACAATTAAACATGATGCTAGATATGGAACCACGACAGTGAGGAAAGATCAGATGTATCATTTCTCCATACAAGATTTGAATATAGACCAAGTGATAAATAGACAAAGTATCGAATTTGTGCATGATACACATATGCAGAAGTGTTGATCACATTGCTCTGCCAAATGAACAAGTGTCTATGCAACCAACTCTATCAATGCCAGACCATAAGTGACATGAATTCTCAGCGCATGGTCTGAAAGTATAAAATCCCCATGCACCTTGCATAGCTATACTTGGTGTACTTAAGACATTATGTTTTTAACCCTTATGCCGAGAACCTGCACATGTCACCCTCCTGCACCTCCCCATTTCCAATAGTTCTTCATCTATGATTGTGACATGCAGTGTAATTTGCAAAATAGATTACTAATTTATAATAAATTTATTTTCTCTGATTTAGGAGAAAACGTCACACATCTAGAAGGAGTGCCAAGCAAATGTGTTTCCTATCAGTAGACTGATCGATGGTTTTTTATTAGGGATATTATTATTCGAAAGGTATTTGATATGTGTAAAAGAAATTTTGGAAAATTCGCAACCTCCTCTTGGCCTTGTCGTAATCTTAGGTCTGAGATCTATTTAAATAATCTTCTTGTCGTGATCCTTTTTAATTGCAAACTTTTGAGGTTGGAAGAAGGTTTTTCAATAGGAATATCTCTTCCCTTCGCACACCTATGCCTCTCGCACAAAAAAAAAGCTATAAATCGTTTCCCTTTGCTTGCAAAATGGAAGAAATAAACCTGTGACAAATCATTGGAATATCGTCCAAACACATCCCCTATCACAATTTGTCAGATGCATGGGACAACAGGACCATAACTGACATGAATTCTCCGCACAAGCATTGAAAATACACAACAGTCGCTATGTCAGCGATACTCATCTGCCACTATCAATATGCATAATACAACCACAATGAGTGCAGCCATATGTTCATAGAAAAATTCTCTCGGAAAACTGGAAAATGCATGTCTTTCTAAACTATATCTTCCTATATTATAATCAAACCCCCAACGAAAAGAGAACAGATGGAACACACTGTAATGCATCAACCTAAAAACAATATTTCTCTACAACACATGCAAAATAATGCACTGCTCCCTAACTTAATACCTGCACTATCTCCATAGCATCAATCAACTGCAAAATAAGATAAAAAATACAAGCCGACAAAAGGGAAACACCTAGCATGAATTCTCCACACAAGCATTGAAAATACACAACACTAGTCATGTTAGTGATACTCATTTGCCACTGCTAAGATGTGCAAGACATAGTTGCATCGAGTGTCGCCATATGTTCATAGCAAAATCCTTTGGGAAAACTGCAAAATGTCCATCTTTATGAACTATATCTACTTATACTATAATCAAACCCTCAATAAAAAGAGAACAAATGGAACACATTGCATTGCACCAATCTAAAAACAATATTGCTCTATAGCACGTGCAAAATAATGCATTGGTCCCTAACTTTATACCTACACTATCTCCATAGAATCATTTAGTTGCAAAACAAGATGAAAAATACAAGCTGACAATAGGGAAACACAAAATTACAATCAAGACCTATTTTTCGTTGGCATATAACATACAATGCATAGGATTTCTTACACTTTGACGCACATTTCCACAACCCCAAAATTAGAACTCTTGGAAATCACCACTTCCAGCACTTGGAAATAAAGAACAACTCCATCTCTTTGAACCATAACAAATGACATAGTAGGTAAACACATTAAGAAACACCCACCTACCTCCCCCCCGAAAAAAAGGAAGTAAACAATACAACCTAAAAATAGCACACCCTCTCTCCTTGCTCACCTTTGACTGCC
The DNA here is from genome assembly GCA_009831015.1 of Picea engelmannii. Lineage (NCBI taxonomy): Eukaryota > Viridiplantae > Streptophyta > Pinopsida > Pinales > Pinaceae > Picea > Picea engelmannii. Next base: position 781,363 of record ML788997.1, read on the forward strand.
TACCACTGAAACTAATTGTGCTTGTCTAAAATACATATATTAACATGGAAACCAACTGGTTAGAAGCAATATACTAGATGCATACGACTTGTTACCCACTCTCATAGATTTGTACAAGCCCAAAAAACCAAATCTCTTACAATCCACAAACCACAACACTTGTAGCTTTAAGAACAACCTCGCCTTCTTGGCTTATAGAATAGTATATTTTGAAGAAATCCAAAGAATTCAAACATTAATTAAAACAAAAGAATTCAATTAAATCTCCTTGTAAGTTATGAAAGTTATCATAGAGAATCATGCCAAGTAGTACACAAAAATCCCTTCAAAATTTATGAATCGTACTAAATTTAATGAACAACTGAAGCACTATATATATATATATATATATATATATATATATATATATATATATATATTGTGTACTAAATATATATGCATCTTGTTTGGCCCACCACTTTAATTCCACCAATTGCCCACTGACACTGTAACAAGCTGCATAAACCGTGATGGTCTTGAAACTTTGAGACTCGTACATGCAACCCTTCCAACCATCCACTAAATTTGCATAATTAAATTTCCTATTCAATTCTTGTCGTCGAACCGAAAATAAGATGTTGTTTTGTAGGACAAATCATAACACATGAAAACAAAATTATATCGCTCCCAGCGAAGTTTAACTTTGGAAAGCAACACCAATTTTGTGGTCAATGTGAAAAGAAAAACACAATCAATGTAAAAATGATTGTTATAGTCTGAGACCTTCAACAAAGATTAATAATAAAATGCATTTTAAAATAAAGAAATTTATTGATAATGAGAAAAGATCAAAATAATCACTTAATATGCTATTTTTTTATATTCAAATTAATATTATATTCAATAAATTAATATCAAATAATTTAATATTATATTCAATAAATCAATATTAAATAATTTTTGAAAAATCTATAAAATTGAAAGATTCAATCATTAAATTTACTATTGTATATTTAATAAATTTTCTAATATAGAAAGTTTACACATGATTTTAATATTTAATAAATTTTTAAATAATAAAATAATATTTTTTTTTTTATTGATAAGGAAAGTGTTTAATCTCTTTATATTAATTTTATAAAATAAATTACACCCACATAAACTTATCAAAATAAAGCTTAATAAAATAAGTTACCATTATTATATTTAATAAACTTTTATAAAATACACAAGTTTTCACATAAACTTATCAAAAAGCTTAATAAAATAAGTTACCATTATTATATTTAATAAACTTATAAGTGAAAAACATGATTACCTATTAAACTAAAAACTTATAATGTTTTCATTTTTTTAGGGTCAAATTTTGTGACATATTTTAACTTCATTTCAAAATAAAGTGTTACCATTATCTCAACTTCTTTTTTCAATATATATTTTTTCTTATATCTATTACAGAGATATTTCTCCTATGGTTATGGGTTAGAGCTACAACAAAGCAATGATCTTTAGAGAGTAAATTCAATTTCATAATTGTAATCAAGAAATATTATAACTAACTAATTAATGGTAAAAAAAGAGAGACATGTCAAGTTCCCAATGTTCAATGATGATCTCATGGTTGAAACCTTTTGCTTCAACGTTCCTTCCCAATAGTTCATTTGATCACTTGCAAACAATCAAGTTGACAACTACAAAGGGGTAGTTACAACATAATTGACTCTCAGAAAATTGATTGAAAGTAAAACAATTAATGTTCTAGCAAATTGGTCCCCGAGGTCTAGAGCAGTGGGTGAGGGAGTGCACTATTAAGGCACTCCATAAGTGAAAGTCATTGGTTCGAAACCTTTGGGGACACCTCAAATCCATTGATGTTAAGGAATGGTGCAGTCCAGGCCGGGTGCGATTCTTGGGTGACTTTGACGGCTTAGATGCCCTTGGGTCGTGGCATCTCAGCCAAGGTAGTCCCTCACCAGTAAAAAAGGTTCAGGATTACCAAAAAAAAAAGTTCTAGGAAATTGAATGTTTAAACATAAATATCATACACTAAAACACAAATAATTGACAAGAAATAGGGCTCTTTATTAATGAATATCAAAACAAAGTAGTTACCACCTATATCTATTATGGCACTACTCTAAAACTGGATTTCAGGTCTCTCCACCCAAGCTACTAACAATCAAGAGTACATCTTACTCCAATGCTAGTGCAAGTCCAAAGAAGAGTAATGTATTCTTCTTGACAATATATGAGGAGTAAGGAAGACTAGAAACAAGGGTTTATGGGTCCGAAGGAATAAATCAACAAAAAGAGAAAAGAGGCTTGCAAAATACATGCAAATGGTTTTTTTTTTAGCCAAATAGAGATGTACGCGCCTTTCAAAGGAGCGACATGCGTATGTATGCACTTTGCATAACTGATAAGGCACGTATATGTCAAAACATTGTGTTTTTTCATTAATCTAGAGGGAAAAGGGGATTAAGGTATGCAAGTGGGAAATAGAATGGTCAAGATGGAACCAATGCATATGTGGTGTAAATTGATGCTATAATAGATGTCCCCTAATGTGTGAGGTTAGAAGAGAAACTGATGGTTGAAATACATTATAAATCTAAGAGGTGAGGATTGTTGACAATTAAATTCGCAACGAAGTTTGGCCTGCAAAGTGTTGCTAAAGCCTATTATTATAAAAGCTAAATAATACTAGTAGGTGGGACCCCCTCGTAGATTGGAGATCAAGTCTGGTGTTTATTCGATGTTATGTTATTGTCCTACACTACTTTCATGGTTGACAATATCTTGTTTTATTGGATAATGGATCAAGCATATTATATAGGGATCCCTTGTTGTTCCAAGCTCAAGTTATACTGAATTTTTCATGGCTATCATTGATGATTGTTCTTGGATCTATTACGCATGACACCTGCAACATACACATGTTAGTAACAACAAATGAAAAGAAACTAAAAGAAGAAATTTTCCTATGCTAGCATGCTATATTGTATGCATTAAAAAGATTGTGGCAAATCCTAGCTAACAGAGGATAGCCATGCGAGTTATCGAGGTTGTATATAGCATAGTTGGTATGCATTTCTATATAGTAGATATGGTAGTATGTGATACGGGTGGCGCTCTTGGAAATTAAAGGTTGTTGATTCAAGGTGGATGATTTGTAGTTGGAGCGTACTAAGAATTGAATGAACTTGAAGTAGGTAAGTGATGTGCATTTACTTCACATCGCTTTTACTCATGTTGATTGGACGCCACCCTAATCAAGTCATTGTTCAAACATTGATGTTGTGGTTATGCTTCGATTTCTCAGTAGGGAGGAACTGCTCGGCCAAATTCGTGTTTAAGACGTTCGATTATCGATATGTTCTTTTTTTTGTCCCTTCATGAGTCTGCTCTGGTTATGAAATGGATGTTGGCTCAGGTGTATTGGTTTGTGCCTTCCTTAAGTTTTGCAACTATGTGAAATGATGATTGTGAATGAAACGTTGATGATTCTCTTTGAAATGATGTTGAAGTCATAGCATTATTGGTTATCCTGGGCGTTAGCAGTCATAAGAATTCTCTTTTGTCCTTGCTTGTTTAATTAGAGTATCCTTGTTGGTATTGATGGGCTATCTTCACGCGTTTGTATTGTTGAATCCAGTCTGTGGGATTTTATGGGGTTTAATGATTGAAGCATTTGTGTCACCACGCATTGTACATTTGGGCATTGGGTTGTTTTCACCACCAAGGGTTGCGTAGTGAGTGATGTTGTTCCTTCTCGACCCTGTCTTCACCTCTGTGTTGTAGTTGTTTGATCAAAGAACACAAGGGTTATACCCTGTGTGCATTAAATAACCTTTTCCAGGACGAACTAGAGCCCTACCTTTTTTATTATGGCCCCTATCATGGATTTCTACCCATCCACGAATGAGTCGTGGTTCCTCCTATATGCACCGTGGCCTCAGAGTTTTCACCATTACAAAGAGTGGTTATGATTTCCCTGTGTTGGCTATGGAACAAACCTTAGCCCTCCAGTCTGAAGATTGATAGAGAAGACCAACCTAGCCTGTTGGTTTTACGACTTGGTTATGGTTGATTGGTGGTATAGTTGTCGAATTTTGAGCATAGGCTTGAATTGTTTCTCATGGGATAGTCATGTTGGTTGGTATATAGTCACTGACTCTGTTACAAAAGTGGTAAACCCTACATTGCCAATTTCACTTTCAATGCGCACAGTTACTCCCCTTATGTTAATAACTCGGTATTGTTAATGATGAGGGCCTCTGCCCTGATTCGATTGGATGTGGGGGTATGTGTAATTTCCACAGCTTGTTAGGTTGATTGATTTTTTACGACAGTGACGAATTTTTGGTTGATACACAGTCACCGGTATTTTCACTAATTGTTATTTGGATGATTAGCTGGCGTTGGTACAAATGCTTGATGTTGCTCACGTATGTCGCGTTGTGTGTATGGTTTTTTTTTTTGGCAAAAATAAATAAGGGGCATGGTAACTATGGTTTTCTTTGGGGCAGAATGACTATTGAACCGGATGACTATAGAGAATATATCAATGCATCCTTATGTTTTTTCGATTGTATAAGCCGAAGTTTGCACAACTTAGTTGATTACGGTGTGACTAAATTGAAACAACATTGATTAAATCGATGGCTCAACATAATGGGTTGAGTATTATCGTGACTGTGTGTTTGTTGTGTTAAGTGGAAATGTTGCATCGTGGTGTTTTGTTGGTTGCACACTGTGTATAACATAGATGGTTTGGGTTTTCACCCTCAGGGATACCCACAGGGTTTTAAGCATGTTTTGTTGCTGACCAATCATTTGTTGAGACAGGCTTGTTGTTGATACCTTGTCGGTTGGATAGGTGGCCTATATTTTTACAGTCACATTAGATTGGGCTTTCATAGTGATGGATTTAAACTTGCATGATTGAGTTATTCGGCGCATATCTTGTGTTGGAATGGTGGCTATTGTCTGTTTAATTGTCAATTAGGGTTTTGGAAATTTGATCTTGATTATTGGGTGACTACCTATATATATTTAACGAATATCATTTATTTTAAATGACAGACCCGATGGCAGTGGTACCGTGACTTCATTATTAATTCTGAAAACATGAATTGGAGTATATTGTTGATCAAAGTAATGTATGGGCAGTGGTTGATTTTGATGGTTTACAGATTGGAAATGGGTACTGTTAAAAAATTGTTATAAAATGAAAAGTATGTAAATGAAAGGAACAAAACCCCTTACAAATTGTGTGGAATACATATTGTCTTGCGGTGGCACTGTGTTGGATATTTGATTATGAACAGGGAACTAGTTAATTGCACAAAAATTGTTATTTGGTCAAAATGATTGATGGTTGACACATCTCTTTTCGTAGAATGTTTTATGGATCACTTAATTAATTTCATGAACAGTTTTCGTCTTTCTTCCCTTCCATGATTTCATTTTCCACTAATTACAAATCCCATCACCTTCCCATCTCATTTTTTCACTCCCTGTTCTGAGATTGATTATTGTTAAGAGAATTTTGGTGTTAAAGCAGTTGAAAGTGGCAATGTCTTGTTTGGATCACAATGGTGTTTTATTGGTTTAATTTACTTTATTATTGTTGTCATCAAGCAGTAACCATGTTATTTCCCTCTCAATATATCATGTTTCTCTCAATACAAACCCCTTGCATATCCCAGAACCTTTTTTTTCACCCCCTGCTCATTGATAAACAATTTGTATGGATTGGATTGCATGAGTCTGATATATTGTTGAGCCAAAATCCATTTCATACTTTAAAAGGGTTGTCATGTATGGTTAATTAAAATATCATTTGTTAATCAATCGTGCATGTAGGGATGCGCCATTCAAATAAAAGGCTAAAAACATAGGCCTATTATGCCTCTGTCAAAAAGAAGGACTAAAGGATGATAGCATCAGCAAGGGAAAATATGAATTTTGAGTTTTATTTTATCTATTGTTTTATGACAGTTGACTTCAGGGATCTTTGGACGGCATGTTTTATTTTGGATATATGAGTATTATTTTTGAAATAATTTGAAATTTAATGAGCTAAACTTGTCAAAAGTGAATATGTTGATGGGAGACACAAGGAAGTGTGTTTTTCTTAACTAATGGTTATGTTATGTTTATTATTATTGTTATGAACTAAAGGGAGTCACAAGGGATCCCACCTACTAGTTATTATTTATTTATGACTCTTATTATAATTATTACTCTTCCCCCTAACTAAAGTTAGTTGAGTCTTTTAATTAACTTAACTAATGAGTTGGTTCATCTTCTTCAACCAATTCTAGTTTGTTAAAAGAAAAAGGAAAGGGGGAAACAAGAGGAGGATAGAAGCAGAAGAATGCTAAGGTTTTCTCTTTGAGTTTATGTTGAGATAGTTCAGTTTTCATTCATTCATATATTCATCACAGCCTAATTCTCTTTTATGAGAGCAAGGTCTTATTATAGACATCAATATTCAAGGTTGAATCAAATCATTCACACACTTGTTTTTCAGAAGTGTTGATCTATCTTTGATATTCTGTGTAGACTTGTCTATTTCTAAATCAGTTTTCATGATTGATAAAGGCTATTGTGCAGAGTCGAGTGGGCAGAAATATGTGGCAAGTTGATCCATCTTTTAGATTTCAGTTTTGGTTTTCTGTCAGAGGTCCTTTTGTATATTCCATCGGGGATGTCTAAGTTTGACTTTGGTCCAAGATTTATGTATGAGATTTTGCAAATAAAATGACTATTTAGTGAATTGGAATGAAATAAAGGATTTCTTTATGTCTCATCTGTCTTGGTTATCATCTTGGTGTCTTTAATTCTATTCTTACACTTATTTAAGCAACTATTATATTCAGAAAATTACATAAAAAGTGAATTTCCAGCAAGCTTTTTGTTGACAAAAGACTAGCCAAAGCACTCGTAATTAATACTTGTGAGTTAGGATGTTATTTTTGTTGTCTATAAACATAGGGTGATATTCCCGTCTACTTTTATTTAGCCAAGTAAAGTCTGAAAATGATTGAGTAAGATCATTTCATATCTTTTCCTCAACAAGGATGTGGTGGGCCGAGGTGAGAGTTGTCAAAATCAAGTTCAAGGACAAAACCTAAAACATAAAACAAGTAAGAGTACTTTCTTCCTGAAGCAGGCATAACCATGCCCATGAGTGATAAATTCGTTGAATCAAGTGCATTGCGGATCCATGAAATATGTATATATAGAAGCAATTATCATGACCACGAAAATGAATACAAACTAGTGGTTCCATGTCAAAAGAGACTATGGCCACAAATGAGATACACAATGGATATATGTCTCATAATTAGAGGAGGATATCTAGAAATAAGTGTTGAACAAACCGATCCCCCACAAGTACCAATGTCATAGAGAGGAAGTTGTACTATTCAATACAACTCAGGGACCAACATAAAATAGGTGATGCTACTACAGACTCCAAGTCTTCAGTTGATGGCAGTCGGGTTAAATTTGTTTTTTCGGATGATCGTTCAGTACTTGGGAGAATCTTACGCCGGAATCTTAACAAGGAGAAAGTTTGCGTCACTTCGGTGAAACCCACCCCTATACTTCTTGTTGTTAAAGATCAGAATTCGGCTGGAAGGGACTTAACGTCTTTGCCTTTAGATGTCTTAATATGTACATTTACGCTTTCCTGATATTGCTTTCCTATTGTATGAAAATTCAACCTGAATGTCCCTCTTTCATGTTCAAGTTCGAACCTTTAGAAAATTACATTTTGCACAATGTGGTTTTTCTCTTTTGCGGGGTTTTTCTAGTCTTTAATTTTCAGGAAGTTTTCCCCCTTGTTGTTTAAATTTATTTTACAGGTAGAGGTAGTTTGTAACCTCGAGCACCATGAAATCAAGATGCTAACTCGCGTTTCGAAGGATTACAAACAAGCAGTAAGGGTCCTCCACGGTTCCGAATTTAACATTTTGATATATTGTCATCTCTAAATTCCTCTGTTTCTTGCGTTCTATAAAATTTCTCTGTTTCTTGCGCTTCTTTAAATGAAATTGTTTTCTCTTGTATTATTGTAGGTTAAAGTTCTCAATGAAACACATTTTACTTTTGAAACCCCGGATCATGTGCAGCGACCTAATCGAACTCATTTTTCTTTTAAAAGCCCAGATCATGTGTGGCGACCTAATCGCTCGCTATTTTTAAATGAAAGTCATGCAAATTATGCTTCTGGAAGTGATAGTCCATCTAGATGGCCTACAACGCCTTGGGCACCGAAACGTGTAGTGAAACATTGAAATCTTGTCGTGAGTGATATAGAACACACCGAATTAATCAGAGTGCTCTTTCTGAATTAAGAAGATTGCTCTTTAGGTTCAACACCACGTGTTCCTACATCAAGTCTATTAAACTTTATCAAAATAATTCATGTATATATTTAAAAAAAATTTTCCTATGCTAGATGAATAATTTTACGCAGTTTTTATGTAGATGAAGAGCTTTGGGCAAGGGGAAGTTTGCTCTTTGGTTCTACAATTGCTTCTAATTATGAAATTTTACTTCATATATTTCCCAATTTCTTCTCTCTTTTTTGTGCAACATTGACATTGTTGTTTATAGAAAGTTGGCATGAGTACTCTTCTGATAAATATTTGTTGCATTGAAATGTAAAGAAACAAATGTTCTTCGTATTAAATACTTGATATAGAGAATGTGGAATGTGTGTGTTGGGATCATTATATGTAGATCATGTGTTTTTGGATCTTCATTTATTAAATGTGAATGTTTTTCTGATCCTAGTCTCTCATTTAAGACGTAGAACGCTTTTGGGATGGTTTCCTTTTCCAGGAACAAGTGTGTTTCCTCTTGAAATAAATTCAGGTTCTCACTCCATTCCAGTTGGTCAATCAACATGACTTTAAAATTACGAATTTGTTAGGGATGCTAGCTAGATATGGGATTTTAGTCCCGTGTAATAGGATCGATTTCTAAGGAATATGTGTTTCTAGATCTTCATCTCATTAAAGACACATAAATGTGAATTTTGTTCCAATCTTCGTCTGGCAACAGATTGTATTTTCTGAAATTAAATTCAGGCCCACACTTCATTCCAATTAGTCATTTAAAATGGATTGAAATTTTTGATTTGTGAGCCAAATATTTTCAAAATACTTGACCCTCCTATGGTTTGGTTCGTTGTTGTTCTTTCCATCAATGACAAGAACACGCTTCCTGTAAAACATGCCAACAATATATACATTGCTCGATGGTTTTTTATTATCGCTATTTTTATTTGAAAGGTAGCCGATATACATGTAAAATAAATTGTCACCTATGTGAATCCTGTTGTTGGCCTTGGGGCATTCATAGCTCTGTGATCCATTTATCTTTGGACAATTTGCTAGTAAATTTTGTTTTATATGATGCACATCAAAAATATTTCATTCAACCATTTGATCTAGAAATATAGTTGATAAGAGAGAACTAGTTTGCTTAAACACTACACCAATTCCAATGCAAATATGAATGAAACCAAGTAATTTCTCTATGCATAAAGAACACACTATTAAACATGATTCTAGATATGGAACCACGACAGTGCAGAAAGATCAAACGTATCATTTATCCATACAAGATTTGAATATAGACCAAGTGATAAATAGACAAAGTATCGACTATGTGCATGATACACCTATGCAGAAGTGTTGATGACATTTCTCTGCCAATTGAACAAGTGTCTATGCAACCAACTCTGTCAATGCCATACCATAAGTGACATGAATTCTCAATGCATGGTCTGAAAGTATACAATCCTCATGCACCTCGCATAGCTATACTTGGTGTACTTAAGACATTTTGGTTGTAACCCTTGTGCCAAGAACCTGCACATGTCACCCTCCTGCACCTCCCCATTTTCAATAGTTCTGCATCCGTGATTGTGACATGCGACGTAATTTGCAAAATAGATCACTAATTTATAATAAATTTATTTGCTTTGATTTAGGAGAAAACATCACACATCTAGAAGGACTGCCAAGCAAATGTGTTTCCTATCAGTAGATTGGTCGATGGTTTTTTATTAGGGATATTATTATTCAAAAGGTATTTGATATGTGTAAAAGACATTTTAGAAAATTCACATCTTTCTCTTGTCCTTGTCTTAATCTCAGGTCTGTGAGCTATTCAAATAATATTCTTGTCATGATCCTTTTTACTTGCCAACTTTTGAGGTTGGATGAAGGTTTTTCAATAGGAATATATCTTCCCTCTGCACAGTTATGCCTCTTGCACAACACAAAAGCTATAAATCATTTCCCTTTTCTTACAAATCGGACGAAATCAACCTGTGACAAATCGTTGGAATATCGTCCAAATGCATCTCTTATCACAATTTGTTGGATGCACGGGACAATAGGACCATAACTGACATGAATTATCTACAAAAGCATTGAAAATACACAACACCCACTATGTCAGTGATACTCATCTGCCACTGTCGATATGCATAAGACAACCACAATGAGTGCAACCATATGTTCATAGAAAAATCCTCCCGAAAAACTGCAAAATGCCAGTCTTTCTGAACTATATCTGCCTATACTATAATCAAACCCCCAACGAAAAGAGAACAGATGGAACACACTATAATGCATCAACCTAAAAACAATATTTCTCTACAACACATGAAAAATAATGCACTGCTCCCTAACTTAATACATGCACTATCTCCATAGCATCAATCAACTGCAAAATAAGATAAAAAAATACAAGCCGACAATAGGGAAACACCTAGCATGAAGTCTCCACACAAGCATTGAAAATACACAACACTAGTTGTGTTAATGATACTCATTTGCCACTGTTGAGATGTGCAAGACATAGCTGCATCGAGTGTCTCCATATGTTCATAGAAAAATCCTTTGGGAAAACTGCAAAATGTCTATCTTTCTTAACTATATCTACTTATACTATAATCAAACCCCTAATAAAAAGAGAACATATGGAACACATTGCAATGCACCAACCTAAAAACAACATTGCTCTATAGCACATGCAAAATAATGCATTGGTCCCTAACTTTATAACTGCACTATCTCCATAGCATCAATTAGTTGCAAAACAAGATGAAAAATACAAGTTGACAATAGGGAAACAAAAAATGACAATCAAGACCTATTTTTCATTGGCATATAACATACAATGCATAGGAATTCTTACACTTTGACACACATTTCCACAACCCCAAAATTAGAACTCTTGGAAATCGTCAGTTCTAGCACTTGCAAATCCAAAACAACTCCATCTCTTTCAACCATAGCATATGACATAGTAGGTAAACACATTAAGAAACCCCCATCCCCCCCCCAAAAAAAAAAGAAGTAAACAATACAAACTAAAAATAGCACACCCTCTCTCCATGCTCACCTTTGACTGCCTACCACTGAAACTAATTGCACTTGTCCAAAATACATATATTAATATGGAAACCAACTGGTTAGAAGAAAGATACTAGATGCATATGACTTGTTACCCACTATCATAGATTTGTACAAGCCCAAAAAACCAAATCTCTTACAAGTCACCAACCACAACACCTGTAGCTTTAAGAACAACCTCGCCTTCTTGGCTTATAGAATAGTATATCCTGAAGAAATCCAAAGAATTCAAACATTAATTAAAACAAAAGAATTCAATTAAATCTCCTTGTAAGCTATGAAAGCTATCACGGAGAATGTTATAGTAATATTTGCCTCACCATTGCTATCTTCCACAGAGGACCTTTTTCCATTTTCCTATGCAGACTTTTCATCCCTTTTTAATAAATCCAGAACTAAAGAATATACATTTTTCCACATATACGCTCTCTAACTGCTATGCAAGATGCATATACTCTTGTTGCTCCATTACAGCTCGTGTATATCGGGATTTGTGCCAGAAAATACAAAATGAGGTCGAGTTTCCATGTCACGACAAAAGATCTCTGATCCTTGGTCTTCCATATACTAGAAATGTTCCGACTCGGCCCTTCAGTTTCATTCTGGAGGCTATAATAGCACAATTTCAAACTATGGAAAAGAGAGAGAAAACATTCAACTTTGAGATCAAATTTACTCTGGAGAAATTACTTCATATTAAGTCTGCATCCCTTTGTCCCTCAAGTCTGAACACAGTGTTCATCCCCCAAGATCTTCCCTTATTATTGAGAGGACATCTTTGCCTCTTTCTCATGAGCATGCCTTTGGTGGAGGATTGAGTGGTGGAGACCCAGTTGGAAGGAACTTGGTTTCTTGGTTTCGAACCGTGCCAACATGGAAGTCTGTAATGTTGACACTTCTGCTGATCAATTATTAATAGAAATACTCATTTCCCGTCCTATTGGTATCTTGCAAATATATGATTATTATCCATGGGCATGTTTGTAATGTCTATTAATAGATTATGCTATCTGATGTGCTAACTCCTTTTATATCATCACTATATACTTGCTTTGCTTGTTTGTTGAGAACTTCTTTTAGGTATAAATCTTTGGGTCAAAGTGCTCAACGATGGAACATCATCAAACATTGGATTGAGGTAGGCCTCTTCCTTGTATTACAAATTAGTCTATATAGCATATGTTAGAATTGAGTTAATTTCTACAGTCATACATGTCTGTTGTGGTTTACCCTTGGCCATAGAGAGTTTTTCCCTTGTAACAGAGAATCATGCCAAGTAATACACAAAAATCCCTTCAAAATTTATGAATTGTACTAAATTTAATGAACAACCGAAGCACAATAATATATATATATAT
>ML788997.1:807446-823882 GCA_009831015.1 Picea engelmannii
CATTTCTTGCCACTTTTTCGCCAAAGGGGTCCATTTCTTAGGAAAACACCCCCTCTACAAATTAATGTGATAACATTAGGCTCCATGGGGGATGGCTTGATCCCTGTGAGATGCCAAGAACTCTTCTACATCTTTAGTGCCTTATTACTGGGTTATGGAGTCACTTATTAAAACCAAAAAACAAACAGGAAAACAATATTTACAAAGACATGGGAGCTGCTCATGGCTCAAATAAAGCATTTCTTCAGAAAATTCCCATTTACAGGGCCATTAAAAACTTCACCACCCGCTAAATCCTGCAACCTGTAGGTATTATTTGAGAATATCTCGGAAACCTTGAAGGGCCCAATCCACAAGCCTTAAAATTTACCATGCTTGCCCTTGTCTTGTATGGGTGCATCCCATTTAAGTACTAGATCTCCCAACTGGAAATATTCCTTTCTAGCCTTCCTAACGAAGGCCTGCTTGATTTTTTGTTGACAATCACTCGCTCTATCTATCGTTTTCTCTCTGGTATGATGCACTTCTACCAGTTGATGTATCCTTCTGATCATATCATCAGGCTCTTCTTGACAATCTTGGAAAAAAATTGCCACAGGCAGGGCAAGCTAAGCAGGAAAAACTGCTTCAGTCTCATATACAAGTTGGAAAGGAGAGATTCCCAGGGACCTCTTTGTTGTCACTTGATCATCCCAAAGAGATAATTTCAGCTTTGAATCCCGGGCCTTCTTATTGTCGTCTAACAATCTTTTAATAATTTTAATGAGGCTTTTGTTAGTGGACTCTGCCAGTCCATTACCCTGGGGGTAGTATGGAGTAGAATGAATCAATTTGATTATGAACTACTCACAGAACTAGATCAATGGTTTAACCTTGAAAGACGCAACATTTTCAGTGACAATCCTGCTCAGACAACCAAACCTTGCCATAATGTCTTCAAGAAAAACAATGATTACTTTGTGTGAAGCACTCCTTGTGGGGATATCTTCTATCCACTTGGTGAAATAATATGTTGCAGTTAAGATCCACCTGTACTGACCACTTGAAGCAGGATGAATTTCCTCAATGAAGTCTAGGACCCACTGTTGAAAGGGTCATGAATTTACCACAAGCTTTAATGGTAGAGATTTGAGTTGTTTCTTTCTAGAGAATTTCTGACATTTGATGAGAGATCTGATTTTTGCACAAACATCAGTGAATAAAGTGGGCCAGTAGTACCCATCCCTGAGAATTTTGTAGGTTGTGGTCTTCCAGAAATGATTTCCCCCACATAGGCTGCTATGAGAATCAAATATAATCCTTTGGGCCTCATGTGGGACACCTCAGAAGCACTCCTAAAGGGTCTTTCCAATGTAAGACCTGGTCAATAAGGCATTATATGTTTTATTTGAGATGTAAATCTCTTTCCTTTCTTTTTCCCATACCATCAGGGGGACTTAGGTCTTGCAGAAAATATATAATGTCTTTGTACCAGGTGAATTTTGTCAAAGGAAGGCTATCCTGAGGATTGTTGTCATGTGTCTTAGCATGTTGATCTCCTGAGAAAGTGTTGATGAAGCTAACCCCCAGAGCTATATAATTAGATTCAGCTAACAACTTGGCTAAACCTTGTCCTTTAACTAGCTTGGTGGGTTTTATTTCTAGATCAAATTCAAGGATCTTGGCAATCCACTTGCTCCTTCTCTCATCTATGTTAGACTGAATGAGTATGTCATTTACAGAAGCTGAAGGAACATATGCAATGGTTTTTGAATGTAGAACATAAACTTTGAAAGATTTGAGAGATTTCACCAAGGCATAGGCCTATTTATCCATGATGTCGTATTTTTCCTCTGCATCTCTCAATGCCCTACTAAAAAAGGAAATAGGTTGCTCCAGTCCTTCAACATTTTTCTGCAATAAAACAACTGCCACTATATCAAAAGAAGCAAAAAAGAAAATCAGAAAATCCTTGGAATAATTAGGACTGATAAGCACAGGTGCCTCAGTTAACGCCCTTTTGATTTGGTTAAAAGATTCTTTGCGCTCAACAATGCATTTTACTTCATTTCCCTTCCTGAGCATGAATGTGATATGTTTCACCAGTTCAACAAAATTGGAAAAAAACCTCCTTAAGAAATTAATTTTGCCCAGGAAGGACTGAACTTCTGTTTTGGATCTGGGAAGCGATAAGGTTTGGATTGCTTCCACCCAACTAGGATCAATTCTGACCCCTTGAGCTGATACTATATGTCCCAACAATTTCCCTTCCTTCATGGTAAATAAAGATTTCTTAGGATTCAGGGAGAGACCATACCTTCTGCATTTCAAAAATACTTTCCTCAGATGACAACAATGCTCTTTATTAGATTTGGAAAACACTATTATGTCATCCAGATAGATGACCAAAAATTTAACATTTTCCCCGATGAAGGCTATGTCCATGGCTCTCTGAAAGGTTTCTCCTGCATTTATTAACCCAAAGGGAATTTTGACATACATGAATGTGCCCCAAGGAGTGGTGAAGGTTGTCTTCTCTCTATCTTTAGGAAGGACAGAGATTTGATTGTAGCCAGAAAAACCATCAATCATGGAAATCCTGGATGTACCTGTCACCCTCTACAGTATGTGTTCCATCTTTGATAGTAGGTAATTGTCCTTCCTAGAGCTCTTGTTCAGATTTATGAAGTCGACACAGATTCTAATTTCTCCATTCTTCTTTCTCACTAGGAACAAATTGGCTATCCACTCAGAATATCTCAAAGGCACAATAATCTGAGCATCCAAAAGCTTCTTCACGTCCCTTTCCATAATAGGCAACAACATAGGATTTATCTGTCTCAACTTTTTCCTAAATGGTTTGGCTTCCTCCTTTAGGGGGATCTTGTGTTCAATAACACTGGTGTCATATGTCCTGAGGTCTTCGTAAATCCAGGCAAACATATCAGCAAATTCTTTTAATAGCTCAGTATACTCGGCCCTCTGCTCCTTTGACAGACTGCTTGACAATTTGACAAATTTTGGATCCATTTCTGTGCCAATATTGCACTCAACCACATCAGCATCATCACCTGAGATTTCACCCTTTATTGCCACATCATTTCTGTCAAATAATCTTTCTAAAAGGACTAGTCCCTTTGGGATGTGATTACTAAGCAATTGCACAATATGATGATCAACAATTTTGTTCAGAAGAACATCAGCGTGAGGATTTATTTCAGAGTCGGGATCCTGGTCGATGTGTAATGCAGAAAATTCATGAACAATCTCTAGGAACCTTTTGATTTCAATATCATCCTCAAACACTTTCCAATGCTTGACATTGTCAGGTATAAAAGGCATGTATTTCACTTCTACATCATACCTAAGTTTAGGTGGCAGTGACATCTTGAACTGGCTTGCCGAAACGGCTAGAGAATCAGCCATAGTATTTTCTTCTCTTGGAATGAATAAAATGTTGAAAGCCAAGAAAAAACTGTCAATCAAGTCCCATACTTCATTTCGGTAACTTATGAGTCGAGGGTGTTTGGCCTGATAAATGTTCCTGATCTACTAAAAAATCAACTTAGCATTGCCAAACACTGATATATCTTTAATCCCCGTGTCCTTTGCGGCCTTCAACCCCAAAACCAGAGCTTCATACTCTGCCACATTATTGGTAGCTTCAAATTCTAATTTGTATGACAGAGATATGGTCTCTTGAGCTGGTGAAACAAAGACCACTCTGGCACCAACTCCTTCCCTAGAGGAGGCTCTGTCAAATAACATTTTCCAAACAGGGGTAATTGGAGGAGAATCTTAGCAGAGAGTAATGGACTTTATGATCTCAAGAGGAGGTTCAGAGGCATCGGTGAGCTGCAGTAAGTTGGATCCTAAATCAGTATCAAGGGAAAAGATAGGATGATTGGTGGGATCTGCTTCATCACTGACAATGTAGACCAACTGAGCTTCTCTATACAGTCTCCTATGTCTCCCCCAAACATAGGAATGGTAGCATATGTGAGGTCTATCTACAAGGTTCCTCACAATCTTTTTAACCAAGATCTTGACAACAACATGCCAAACTTGGGAGGAACGTCAACCACCACAATATCCATGATCACACTTTTCATGGGTAGCTAAAATAAGGTCACAACCATATCTTTGATAATCCCAATACATTGCACCCTTCTTGAATCAAAAGAGTACAAATCATGATAATCCTTTGTGATTTCTAATCCGAGCTCTTCCATGGCAATTTTGGGCATGAGATTATGAGACGCCCCTGAGTCCATCAAGCAGTTATGCAACATCTTATCATGTATGTTCAAGGATGTATAGAAGGGAGGGTATGAATCATCTCTATCTTCTACCATGGGACCTAAGATGATTGTTGGCTTCTCATATTGGAGATTTACCGAGTCTGTGGAATGGCAAGATGGCTCAGACTGCAACAACTTAGAGAGGGACCTTTTCAAGTCTTTGTGCTTAGCTAGCTTTGAAAGGGGAACAAGGATTCTGATCTTTTGAATTTCAAGATCAAAGTTAAAGGAGGAAGGGGGCTTCAGAATTTCTCTCACCTCTGGGATAGGGTCTTTGGCTATCGGTGGGGAATTCTGAGCTTTCATTTATTTGCTAGTGTTTGTTGTGTCTTTAGAAGGCTTCTCTACTATGGAGGGTTGATCAAGACTATCAGGCTTCCCTTCCTTCTTCTTAGACCAAAGGTTGTATTTAGTGGGACTACTATTGGCTTTCTCCCCCTTACTGAGCTCATTTATTTGGCTATCTAAGAGGGATTCCTCGTATGCAGATTGAGTTAAATGAGGAAATGGGGAGGTGTCTCCAATACAATAAATTTCAGGGTCAAGCTCCTCTTCTTCCCTTTCCTCATCAATAGCAAGGTTGTTTTGAAGAGGAGTCTAGATTTTCTTATTGTTTCTATCTCCGTCCCTTTGTTCCCTTGGCATAATCTGAGGAGCATGGTTGTTCGGCCTCCTAAAGTTGCCTCTGTTATCAGTATTTGAGACATTCTTATAACCTTGTCTCCCTTCGAATTTCTTCTTCTCCATTTCTGCAGACAGGGACTTCATCATCTTGGTTAATTCATCTACTCGAGGGTGAGATGCAAAAGAACCAGAGTTTGATGGCTCATATCTTCCTCTTCCTCTGTCTTTGTTGGCTTTGCTCCTAACCCTGTCAACTGCTAACACATTGGATTCTACCTCCAGGGTTGCATCTTGCATATGAGCCAGGGAAGTAACTCTTCTCTCTTTGAGAAGGAGGCATAAATTAGGGTCAAAAGCACTAGCATAAGTGATTTTGGCATAGGCTTTTGTAGGCTTTATCTCAGCAGGAATCTTATTGTACATTTTGTTGAATATTTCGAAGAAATTAGAAACTAATTCTCCCTCTTTTCTCTTTGGCGATCTGAACTCTATGATATAGTACATAAAATATTTGTTGTCCCCCGATTGCCTTAGGAAAACATCATCTAAAGCCTCGATCCCAACAATAGATCCAGGGGCCAATCCCCTAAACCATTTCCTAACCTCACCATCAAGGCTTTGGACAAAGAATCTCATCCAGACATCTTCATTTTCGATATTTAGATTGTCTGCATAACTGTAGAAGGCAACAAGGTGCTCTTCAATAGTTATGTCCTCTTCTCCAGTGAACTTAGGCATATATTTCAGGTAATCTCCAGCAGAGAGACCATTCATTGGCTAAGGGAAGACTAGAGGGGCATATCTTGCATCCACTATGGCATCCATTCTATTTCTAGGGGGATTAGCACATGCCATAGGGATATGAGGTGGAGGAGAACTAGGAGGAGAAGGTGTTAGAACACGGGAGATTGGAACTGAGCTTCTAAGAGGAAAGGGAAACAACAAAGGATTTGGAGAAAAGGCTATCGGACTTTAGGGAATAGAGTTTTCCCTTTCTGTGAAATCAATAACTCTAATAGGAGGGGGAGTGGTAAAGCCCAGGGTAGGAAACTCTTTTGAGGTTCTAGGTCTAAACCATGGTACGACTTCAGGGGAGAGAGGAGTGACAATGGTTTCTCCCTCCAATCCCAGACCAGGAGGGGAAAACTCAATAGGAACACTCCCAAAATTAAAAGTTCGGGAAACTCCAACATAAGGTATAACATAAGCCTGAAAAACAGAAATTGGAGTTCCTATAGGATAATGAAAATCATCAGAAATATCTGGTTCAACAGTAGAAGTACCTTGATGAAGGGCCTTTCCCTTTCTGATAATTTTCTCTGGGTCAACTTTAGGTGTTGCTAAAGGCAGCTGTGGAGTAGACCTCGTGTGTCTGCCTCTGGAAGCCACAACTGAAACAGTGGAGTCGCTGGTGGATTCGCCTTAATGGAGTCACCACAGTGGAGTCGCCAGGTGCACAGTTGCAATCTTGATGTACTGAGCTCCGATGCACCTTCATAACCAATAAGCTTTGTCGTTCAATCCCAGGTAAAATCTTCAACTTTGTCCCCGACAACGGTGCCAGAAAATGTTAGCACCGGAAGTCACCTCTAGATTGCCACAGAGGTAAGCCCAGTACCCATCAGTTTATATGTCACAGTGAATAAATTTCAAGGTGGTCGGATGGATGCAGACTCAGGAAAATATTGCTTTAACTCATAAAGTTGGGTTGGTGTGCATATACAAATGAGGTTTTGATCTAACTTTAGTCAACAAGTTTGCATAGTGGTGAGTAGGCGGAAGAATATGAGGAGAAAATGTGAAGGCTTCCTATGGACATCCGGTCTTCCAGCAGCGTGCTGAGGAAAAGTTTCAGATATAAGATCCTCTTAAATCTGGAAACTTCAAGAAACTAAAACGTTGCGATAGTACTGCAATCAAACCTACATTACATTACAATCACAACACTCGACTGGACCATCCATGCCCGAGTTTCAGAATCAGAGGCAAAATAAATGAAATAGAAACTGATTGCCATTAAACAAGTAGTCTCAAGTGATAATACACAACCCGAGAATCAGAGGCCTTATCAAAACTTTACAATCGAGAGCTTAGCTCAACCATCGACACTAACAAAATGAAAAAAATGCCTACAAATGCTTAGAACTTGCTCCCCTTGCTGAAGGCACGATCATGTCATGAGTTTAAGGCTTTGCGTTGGTGAGTTTCTCTGTCAGGCTGCACATGCAGACGTTGGTTAGACTGCCCATGCAATCTTTTGTTAGACGTGATCTCTGTCGGACTGGACTGACAGTCTTCTTCCATGATTTGTCCCTCTCTATCCTTCTATTTATGGAAGGAGATGATGTCTCATCCACCATCATTGTTTTCATTAAATACTTCATTGGAATCTGAGTAGGCAGGGTCAACACCGGCACTTTGAAGACGTGGCGACCTCTTCTTTGTTGTATGTGCTACGTTGGACTTTCGCGGAAGGACTAGGCTAACGAACAGGCATAGAGCTGACGAGGCTAAGGCGACGGGCGAGACCGACAGGTTACTGGGTGTATGAGGGCCAAGTGGAGGAGACACAGAGGCTGGGAAGAAGTTGCGGGGCGACACGACACAGGGAGAGAACGTGGAGGCAAAGGAGAGGTTGCGATGGTACATGATTGGTTAAGGAGGACATGATGTTATGACGGGGTGACATGGAGGAGGAGGAACATGTGTTGGATATGGCTCCTGCACCGTAGATCTGGGCATGTGAACCTCAGTCGCCCAGATCTACGCGCCGCTTAGTGTGACGTGCCTGCGCACACAAAACTTAGGATAAGTGGGTTTTAGCCCATTTCTTGCCACCTTTTCGCCAAAGGGGTCCATTTCTTAGGAAAACACCCCTCTACAAATTAATGTGATAACATGAAACAATGCATATGTGGTGGCAATCGATGTTATAATAGATGACACATAATGTGTGAGGTTAGAAGAGCAATTGAGATCATAAATACATTATAAATCTAAGAGGTGAGGATGTGGTGGGCCCATGTGAAAGTTGTCAAAATCAAGTTCAAGGAAACAAGTCATAATCTGACAAGTGTTCAAGGCACCACCACTGCAGATTTCATGGAGACACGTGGAAGCTCAGTTCGAGGTGGCAAACGAGTTGTGGTGGCCGCACGATCCGGTCAAGTCGCTGTGGTGGTGGTGGTAGCCTCACGAGGTGGCAAACGGTCTGTGGTTGCCGCCTTCACCCCGACACAGTTGGAACACTATAAAAGAATTGGGGGAAACTTGAAAGAAATATTTTTCTTTCTTTACGCCACCCTCGTGGTGTCCACTATTAACGTGCATGTAAGGTCCATCTTTTACACGCAAAGAGAAACCCATCTTTCCCACCCCGTGGCATTCAAAAGACATATAAAGTAGCGCTTGTGGAAACGCCAGGCAAGAAATGAGACAGATTGTTGTGGTTTCTTGATTTGAATTTGTGTTCGAATCCAGTGTTACAGAATTGGGTTTCTGGGTCGGCCGGCGGGGGTTTTAAGTTTTCTATATAGCACTGCAATTACACCCGTACGATTTATTCCATCGTTCGTTTCATTCTTTGTACCGCAGTAATTCGTGCAATTTTGCAGTAGAGGGAAAAGGGGGTTCTTTCAAAAATGTGTTCGAAAGTGGATTGCAAGGTGCGGCAGCACAAGAACATGGCTGCTAATGTCTGTGCTTCTGACATGAAGGAAGCAGGTGAGAGTTTGACACTCGGTCGCATTGGCAGAAAGAGGAATGCGATATCGACTGCGGAGAATTGGCAGAAAGAGGAATGTGCTGTCGACGACAGTCCGGTTAAATTTGGCTTTTCAGTATCTGGGAGAATCTTACGCCAGAAGCTTAACGAGGAGGAAGTTTGCGTCACTCCGGTGAAACCCACCCCTATACTTGCTGCTGTTAAAGATCAGAATTCGGCCGGAAGGGACTTGACGTCTTTGCCTTTAGATGTCTTGGTATGTACGTTTTACGCTTTCCTGATATTGCTCGCACTAGTATCCTAGATACTTCTCAGTTCTCTGTTTCAGCACGACTGTGTTAGGTTTCTGTCTTTTTTCTTGTTATTTTGACAATGTCGTATCTCCAGCTGGAAATTTAATTGTAATTGTTTCCATGCTTCTTAAATTTAAATTTCTATGAAAATTCAACCTGAATGTCCCTCTTTCATGTTCAAGATTGAACCTTTCGAAAATTACATTTTGCACAATGTGGTTTTTCGCTTTTGCGGGGTTCTTTTGGTCTTTTTGCGGGGTTTTTTTGGTCTTTAATTTTCAGGAAGTTTTCCCCCTTGGTGTTTAAATTTATTTCAGGAAGTTTTCCCCATTGCTGTTTAAATTTATTTTACAGGTAGAGGTAGTTTGTAACCTCGCGCACCATGAACTCGAGCCGTTAACTCGCGTTTGGAACCGTTAACTCGCGTTTCGAAGGATTTAAGGATTTCAAGGAAGCGTTAAGGTTCTTAACATTTTGATAATAATAATAAATAATAATAATTTATTTTTAAGGTCACGGCCAAGCAGCACATCAAATTGGTGTATGAGACCCCTTGTTTGTGGGACAAGGGACCCCCTCTGCCCATCGATTTGACTGGTAAAGTTTACGAAGGTATACATACCCTACCCCCTCTGAATTTGAACCTGTGACCTTTTAAGAGGAAACACATGTTCTTAACCATTCCGTGACCTAATCATTTGCTATTTTTAAATGAAAGCCATGCAAATTCTGCTTCCAAAAGTGATAGTCCATCTAGATGGCTTGCAACGCCTTGGGCACCGAAACGTGTAGTGAAGCATCGGAATCTTGTCGTGAGTGATATAGAACACGCAGAATTAAGCAGAGTGCTCTTTCTGAATTAAGCACCACTTGTTCCTGCATCAAGTCTATTAAACTTTCTCAGAAGATTTGGTGTATATATTTCAAATTCTTTTTCCTGTGTTGGATGAATAATTTGTCTCAGTTTTTCTGTAGATGAAGAGCTTTGGGCAAGAGGCAGTTTGCTCTTTGGTTCTGCAATTGCTTCTGATTATGAAATTTTACTTCATATATTTCCCAATTTCCTCTCTCTTTTTTGTGCAACATTGACATTGCTATTCATAGAAAGTTGGCCTGAGTACTCTTCTCATAAATATTTGGTGCATTGAAATGTAAAGAAACTGTAAAGAAACAAATGTTCTTCGTATTAAATACTTGATAGAGAGAATGTGGAATGTGTGTGTTCTGATCATTATATGTAGATCTTGTGTTTTCGGATCTTCATCTATAAAATGTGAATGTTATTCTGATCCTAGTCTCATTTAAGACGTAGAACAGGGGCGTTTCCTCTCGAAATAAATTAACATGACTTTTAAATTCCAGTTGGTCAATTAACATGACTTTAAAATTGCGAATTTGTCAGGGATGTCAGCCAGATCTGGGATTTTAGTCCCGTGTAATAGGATCGTTTTCTGAGGAATATGTGTTTCCGGATCTTCATGCATAAATGTGAATTTTGTTCTAATCTTCTTCTGGCAACAATATCGTATTTTCTCAAATTAAATTCAGGCCCACACTTCATTCTAATTAGTCACTTAACATACTTCATTCTAATTAGTCACTTAACATGGATTGAAATTTGTGATCCAAATATTCTCAAAATAGAACCTTCTATGTTTTCCAAAATACTATAATTAATATTAAAATTGAAAAACTAACCCTGAAACAAGCAAGCAAGCTACAGCTATGATACAACTATTGAAAAACTGAACCTGAAGCAGGTAAGAAGAAAAACTGAAGGAGCGAGCAGAGAGGCAAGAGGAACATGTGAGTGGAAAGGAGACAAACAATGGGGTTGCAGAGGCCTTGAGCCATCATGGCTCGGTCTTGGGTTGTTGTATAATGTTCATAACAAGTTAGATTGTTGGATATGGTTTATATTATGATATATTTGTATTGCTGTTGCTTTCTCTAGAGAGTCCTGTGCTACTCTTCTTTGAAATTATTAATATTTTTCTTAATCCAGTTGTAAGAAAAGATAGATATCAAAACAACCTTGATGGTTTTTTAATTAATTATAATTCTGTATTCTCTAAAAACAAGAACTGTATAATATTTTATTTATATTAATAAAATAAAATAGACTAATATTAAAATAAAAAATTGAGCCTGAATAAACCATAAATTGACCATGAATAAAGTTATAAACCATAAATTGAGCCTGAATAAACCATAAATAAAAAAATCGAACCTGAATAAACTATAAATTGAGCTGCATATTTGGCCAAATGACCTTGTCAATATAAACCATATTGTCTACGTGCCTTTGACCAAAGAGCCCGTTTGACCTGGTACCTTTACCAATATAAAATTTTTGACTAAGTGCATTGACAAATATAAATTGACAACGTGCCTTTCACAGGGCCATTTTGACCAAGTACCTTTATCCATATAAAACCTATGAGCAAATGCATTCACAAATATAAACCATGTTTTTTTATCATGTCGATTGCATCCACAGTAAAACTTCATTAAAAAACAATTGAAATGAAAAGAAATGATAATAATAAAATTTATACTAAAATTTACACTTTAAGAAATTGGATTTTTCTATGTTTAATAAAACATAAATAAATTTAAATGAATTTAGTATAATTAATTCATTCAAGTGTAATAATAAAATTTATATTTTAAGAAATGATAAATAAAATTTACACTTTAATAAATTGGATTTTTCCAGATGTTTAATAAATGAATTTAAGTGAATCTAGTATAATTAATTCATGAGCTCATAATATAAATGAATCTAGTATAATAAAGACCTTCCAACATGATGTCATGGAGTGACATCACCAGATATGATGCTTAGAGACAAGTAGTCTCTAGGAGCAATGGGAGAGCAATGTACTTCCCAAGACGAGATCATGCCAAATAATAGAGACATTTTCAGTGAACATGAACACAATCTATGGTGATGGAACGTATGATGGAGGAAGATACAGTATGAGACTGAGAGAGAGAAATTGTAGTAGCCTCGGTACATGAGTCGAGCCATGAGATGTTGAGGGAGCATGTATGGAAACAATTCCAGTGTATGTAGAGGCACTCCCAGAGAGGGAGGTGGTACTACATCCAGAGAGAGCAGCGATCGATTTACCTCTAGAGAAGGAGGAAGAGATAACTTTAGTGTCAAAGGGAGTAGAGATAGAGGAGGAGTCACCTCTATCTTCCGAGGGAGTAGTTATTCAACCACTCTTAGTTCTAGATATAGCATGTTAAGTACCTGAATAGATCTAGAGATAAATCTCAAAATAAACCCACAAGATCAACAAGAATAAGCCAAACCATTCACCAAAATACTGAACATAAGAATGTAGACAAAACCCTTGAGGTAGGGTAACACCATATATTAATCCTTAAGGAATGATGACACTCCTTAAGCAATGCTTGATACATTCACAATATTATTCACTATGTCTCATTATATTGCTTACACTTCTTTATATAGCTCTCTCTATCTCCTAGGAACCTTCTAGAGAGCATTCTCACATTTATTACATCTAACTACCATAGTGGGTCTTTATTAATATAGTGGACCTAGTCAACCTTACATTGAATGACCACATTCTCATATATTAAATCACTTCCACTAATAATACATAACCACATTCCCATTGGGTACCTCCCTAGGTACCCCATATCCTTCTAGAGAGACTTCTCACATTTATTACATCTAACTACCATAGTGGGCCTTTATTAGTATAGTGGACCTAGTCCACCTTACATTGAATGGCCACATTCTCATATTAAATCACTTCCACTAATAATACATAACCATATTCCCATTGGGTACCTCCCTAGGTACCCCATATTACCTCCCTAGGTATACTACAAAGCAGCTACAGAGGAAGCAATTGCAAAGAGAAAGTAGAGGACCTACTCTCAAGAAAAGAGCTAGATAGTGCATTGTAGTAAGTGCCCTGATACGACTCATGATTTGAGCAGACTAAGTTACAACAGAGCACAGAGCAGGTGTACCAATGTGGTATAGTTGGATATGTCTCAAGAGATGAAGAGAGGTTGTAAATATATATATAGTTCTGACAAGGAAGAGAATGAAGTTAACAAAAAGGGCACCAGAGGGTGTTGCTTAAGCTCGAGATCATTCAAGATTTGTAGAAGCATACTTTTATAGCAATCATAATTGTAGAGGCAGAATATATCATAGCCAGTGACATGATTTGTGTGAGGTTTCAGAGGCTCCTTGCATGATTTCATCCGAGACATGGTCCAGATCAAACATTCAGGATTCAGCACATAGATGAGGAGATTGTTGACATTCATGGCATCTGACATATGTTTACCAATGACCAGTTGGCTAGTTGGTGAAACACTATGTTGATGCGAATTTCTTCCCTTGTTAAGAGGGAATGATGGTATGATTACATCATGAGACATTCTCCCTGGAGGGTCCTGTGTGGACTAGTAGGTGGGAATGTAGACTTCATCCTGGCGTTCCTCAGATGGTCAGATGAAGGAACCAAGACATTGGTTTCACGAGGAAACCTCGATATGTCTTGTGAGACATTGGTTCCATGAGGGAAACACGATATATTTTGTGAGACATTGGTTACATGAGGAAACCTCGAAATTTCTTAGACATTGGTTTCATGAGGGAACCTAAATATGTCAAGTATGGTCCAAGATGACTTAGCATGATCAGCCCCAAGCGACTGGCTAGCCCTTGTAGGATGAGCTAGATCAAGTCTTATGTATATCAACTACATTCGTGACATGGGTCAAAGTGTTACACATTATTTTGGTCACTCCGATGATGATCCCATAGGCATGTGTTCAGGCTTCCAAAACAATCTTTCACATGAGGGAAATGGCTGAGTTCTTCCCCTACAAGGCACATTTTTAGAATGACATTGCAAGCTGACAGTGGTACACAGTGCGGAAATCAATGATTTCCACAAGCTTCTCTATGCTTGGCCTGTGGGATTTCCACATGTTGCTATATAGGAAGGGTGCAGTGGAGCTTGAAGCTAAGGAAAGGAAGAAGTTTCACGAAGTTTCTAGAAGGATAATCTTCTAGAATGTGAGGTGGCATCCATATGGTTGTGATTTTACTATTTTTCTGATTTGGTGGTATCATCCTCATCCTAGTAATCACTTCATCTTCTCCTATATAATAATGGATTTCTCATGGAAAAGGTTAAGCAAGATTGAACAAAGAATAGGCTGAAGACTGTGTGAAGAATCCTAATACAATTGGTGTTTGAGGCCTCCATTTGTCCATCAAGCTTTGTGGATTATCTTCATGCAATTTCAGAGCAAGTGTATGCGTGTGTTGGAACAAAGGACCACCGAAAGGGAACTTGCGACATCAAGGCACTCTGGTTGTATCTTCCACTCTTACTTAATATGATACAACAACATTTCTCTTTCCCATAAAATCATTAGTATTTTATTACATGACTGATCACATGTTTAGGTTTCCATTGAATCTATAATTGTTGCTTTCACTTTGGTTGGTTTGTGTCATTGCAGATCTAATCTCACAAGAGAACCGGAGTGAAGCAGGGACAACAAAGATATAAGGACGCGATATATAGAGGTATGTCCATCACTCCTTCTTTGATGTTAAATTCAATGATAGAAACCTAAGGAAAGATGTTACCCATGATTTTGGTCATCATGATGATGTATTGATGATGGTGTACTAAGGCTCTTCATAATAACTTTCTCCTGAGAAAAGTTACTTTCTTCTCTTTCCAGAAATATCATTTTTTAAGGAGGTTCACAGTCTGCTAATACATTTGCTTGCGAGAATGCATGATTCTCGCAGGCTGCCTTAAGCCAGGGTGCGAGAAGTTCGCATTGTGTTGCACTGCTAGGGTGCAAACTCTTTCTTAAGTAAGGAAAAAGATGATTTCTCGAAGTTTCTAGAAGAGAATCTTCTAGAAGGATGAGATGTCATTCGAATGGTTATCCTAGTACTGGATTCCCTGATATTTTGGGATCATTCTTATCCAAGTAACTAATTCATTCTCTCCTATATATTGAGGGAGTTCTCATGGAAAAGGTTAGAAGCAAACAAGGTTAAGTGAGACATTGGAGAATTTGTAAAAGATTGTGTGAAGGAATGAAGCTACAACAGCTAGGGAACTCCAACAAGTTTATAAAAGGTGGTTAATCTTCTTCATGCAAGTGAGCAAGTGTGTGTGTCAGAGCTAAGGGCCATCGAAAGGAAGTTTTCAACATCAAGGCTCAGGTTGTAATCTTTACTTTCCATCAATATGATACAGTAATGTGTCCCTTTCCCATAAGGTTAGTTCCACTTTATTGTATAACTCCTTGATCATATACATAGGTTGATTGTTGAATAGATTGTGTTTTCTTCACTTCAATTGGTTTGTATTGTTTTGATCTTGAATGTACAAGAGCACTGGAGCGAAGAAGGAGCAACAAAGATCAAATGAAGCGATCATAAGGTATGTTTTTTAATCGTGCCTCCTAGTACATTCAATAGTTAAAATCTAGGGAAAGAGTATCATTCTGTCTTGCTTTGTTCTAGATCCAGGTGGATCTAAGGAGATCGGTTTGTGTCCGCACTTACAGATTTATCCAATAACAAAATTGACAACTCCACTGGGGATAATCCCATTTTCTGTGTGGCTTTTGTGTTTTTCTGTGGCCATTTGCTCTGGTTTCATTTTTCTCCTGTCCTATCAGTCTCTGAGTCTTCAGGATATCCTGATAGACCTTCTGAGTCCAGAAGTTTTTTTGAATTTTACTTCATTTTTCAAATTTTTGATATGTTCAGAAATTCTCGCACTACACTTCATTGCAGCCTGCGAGAACTGGTAAGGTTCGCACCCTGCTCATAGGTTTCAGTGCGAGGTTCTTGCACCTTACTCAAAGGTCACCTGCGAGAATCAATGATTCTCGCACTGTGTAATAGTGCTTGCCTGCGAACATTCTTTTTCAAAATTTTGAATTTGAGTTTTGGTCTTTCTAACTGCCCAGATCAGTTGAATTACCTCTTATGGGTTTCTTGAACCATTGATTGATATTTTTCTTGCTTTAGTTTGCATGCGTGAACAGTCTTAGGGTTTTAAGGCTTTTCTTGTCATTTGTGGCTTGACTTTCATTTCTTGACTCTTCTTGGCAAAACCATTCTCTCTGACTTCAGTTTCTGAGTGTGTTTGATTAGTCGAGAATCAGTGATTGGTTGAAGGTTAAGTTTGCTTGGTTTTCTTTTGCATTTGAAAAGACTACATTGGTTTGCTCTTTATTTTTGCTTTCATTGAAAGAGTAGATTGGGTTATTTGCTTGTTTGTTGATTTGATTTTATGTACTTTTGCTATCATAGTCTGTGTCCTTTTTTAAAAGTGAACAACAAGTTTTTCTTTCAAAAAATTCTTTTCGTTTTAGAAAATTTTGAAAATCAAATTATTGAGATTATTGAAGTATTTGAAAAAGACACAATAGAGCATTGTCATTTGATAAATGATTGTTTGCATTGACATT
>ML788998.1:14326-32297 GCA_009831015.1 Picea engelmannii
AACATGATGTATACTATCCATTCATGGGTGTTGTATATGCATGTGCATTTTCCTTCATGTCCAAATACCTTTATCAATCTTGCGGTCCAAAACCCATGACTAGGGTTGACATCAATGACAACAACCAATCTTCCAACAAGTTGCAATTACAATAGCATTTGTAGTTGCAGTCGCAATTGCAGCTGCAGTTACCAGTTGCACCGGTTCTATGGTGACTCGGTTGTCTACCCTCGCTAGGGTTTGACAAGAAGAAGAGATAAGTATTTGGTTCTTCATTGTTGGTTTTCTCTTGTGATTAGAGCATGTTCATGGTTGTATTGGAATATTCTCTCTAAGAAAATTTGGCTAGGTTTGTCCTAGGATAAATTTTTGTGTACTCTTGTTCTTGTTTATATGTTGCTTATATACTTTAGTATATGATTATTGAATGTTAAAATAAGACTAAAATGCTATGGTAAATGTAATGTTAACGAAACTAATGAAAATATAACATTTATCACCATTTAAACAATAAAGTAAGCATGATACAACCCCTAATAGTAAACATCACAATTATGCATCAACTACAGGTCAAAAAAATTAATTTTCTAATCAAATTTGTTAACTAGTCTACAATATATTGGAAAATGAATACAAATATAACAAATATTTCATTTTAATAGGAACTTTAAATACATACAATGTTGCAAAGGAGGACTAATTCTCAAGTTTTCATATTCCATTTCTACCCTCCTTTTGGCGCCAATTTTGTTTAGGGGTCTGAATTCCCTTTGTCTCAATAGTAGGAATAACACCCAAAGATGAGGCCCAATTAGAATATTCTCCATTTGGGGTAAAATCATTCTTCAGATTGATGATACGACAAGTTTCAATGGGATTTAATGTCTCACTGTTTGACGCTTATTACTGACTCTCTTTTTGGGGACACATTTTTCAATGTTTATTTTAGAATAACTTGACTCATAAAAATGGATCGAAAGGAATTAATCTAGCAAACCATTAACTGATTAAGAGAAAGATAACATAGTTACTTTTAAAGGTAAATTTTAAAGGCGTTGTGTTAACAAGTAACCAATAGATTGTTATATGCATAGCTCCACCATCAATAATTCCTAGAAACAAATATATAGTTATGTAATTATACATGCATACAAATATATCAATCAAAACTTGTCAACGATACAAAAATAATTCTATATTATGGGATCAAAAGTATTATGTAGAAATAAAAGAACATGCATATTAAACATGAGATGAAAATTTGATGTGAAACAAAAATTATCACAAGATGGCTTGATTAATGAAATAGCTTACTAGATATCGATACACAATGATCCAAAGTAGAACAATCCATAATGTAACTTGGATCACCAGTTAGACTCAAAAATCACTTCATGCTCCAACAGAGCTTCGTATTTATTATCGAAATAGTTCCACAATAAAATAACAGTCGAAATTCCTCGAAATTCCAAAAGTCCATTCTATCGCTAAGATACCTTTAGTTATACAAAATTAAACTTAGAGAAAAATGCCACATAGGAAACCAAAAATAGATAATCATGAGTTTGAGTCATGATAAATCTGGTGATCTAGGGGTATTCAGACTTGCATGTTCTTCCACATAATTGGACCACTCTTTGAAGAGTCGAGTGCAATTTTCAATGAATGGAAACTTGTGTTGATCCATCGGCATAGCCAACTCATTCTTGTTATCACAATATTGAAGGGTGCACTTCTCCATTTGGTTGGATATCTGCTCCATTTGATCCATGATATTGACTTGACTAATCACATGTTTTTTCACGTGTCCCTTCTCCATTGCAGTAATTTGTTGAACCTGTTCCTTGTATATGTTGGTCGATAATCGCAAATTGGCTGCCATCTCATCAATTGGTTAGAACTCTATGGGAGACCTGAAGGCAGGAAATTGAAGCTCTTCCATCAATTGGTTGATATTATCCTAGCCCAGATTATAGTGGGCCCACTCCTCATCTACTCTATCCATAGGTTCATCAACAATGTTTGTCGAATGCTTGGTTGTTGAGTGTATTTGAGTCATCCACTCATCCGACAATATCTCTATATCATGGTATTCCGATCCCTTTTCCTTTTGTATCACCTGCACAAACTCCATCTTTTCCAGTGTGCCAACTCTTTTCTCAGCCCATCTATGCACTTCTTTACAGGTGATTCCTAATAGAAAATATTCGTCGTGCAAAGATACTTCCTTTTCTATCAAAGTTTCTTACATCCTATGATGACTATCATACAACTCTAGTAAGTCTTCCTTGAATTTAACCTCTCCTTGAGCCTCTTGATGGTATTTTACTTGGTGTTTGAGGGAATCAATTTCAAACCTATCATGTTCTAACTCCCTTTATTCCATCATTTCCTTGTCATAAGAAGCATGGGATATGGCCAAACTCGCATAGTAAAGTTGGCTTGCTTTGGACTTCGTCATGTCTATGATTACCTCCTTAGTGGTGTTGACCACTTCATTGTCTGGTGTCAACATTATTTTCTTGTGAGTTCTCCTTACTATAGACTTTTGCTTCCAATCATAGGAAAAGAGATATAAATCGGCCACATCATCCATTAGTTGGGGAATTGGTTGATCACCCCAGGATATTATGTTGCTTAAACCCCATGGTGTGTAGAAATTCTATGATACCGGGTCCTGGGTGACTCCTTTGTCTAGTGATTTTTTACCCATTTCAGTCTCTTCCTGGTTGGTCTCTTTCTCAATGGTGATACCTTTTTGGGTCTTGTCACATATTCTTATTATTATCTCTCCCTGTCTTACTATGCCTGATTCCATGTGTCTCACTATGGGGCATAAACTACTCAAAGATACTCTAAGGTATCCCTTAGGAGAGGTTTGGTGAATATATCTGCAATATCCTCTTTTGTCCCAATGTACTCTAGCTTGATGTTCTTCTTTGTAACCCGTTCTTGTAGAAAGTGAAACTTGATCGAAATGTGCTTCGTCTTGGAACGTATTACTAGATTCTTAGAGATATTGATAGCACTGGTGTTATCACAGAGTATCATAATAGGATCAACATATTCCACTTGTATATCCTACAAGGTTTTCTTCATCCAGAGAACTTGAGTGCAACATGCTGCCATTGCAATATATTATGCTTTTGTTGTGGACAAAGATATTGATGACTGTTTCTTGCTCAACCATGATACCAGAAAATCACCTAAGTAGAAAGATTCTCCACTTGTACTTATTCTATTGTCTATACTACCTACCCATATGAATATGTGTAGGCTAACAAAGATAGATCATTCCCTTTTGGATAGCATAATACAAAATCTTTTGTTGCCTTGAGATATCTGAATATTCTTTTTACTGCCATGACATGTGTTTCTTTTGGTGCTGCTTGAAATCTCGCAACATGTCCAACTGCTTGCATCACATCCGGACTTGGCAATGTCACATAGATTAAGTTGTCAATCATTGATCTATAGAGTCTCTAATATTCATCCTTAGATTCATCTTCCTTACTGAACTTGCAATTGGTTTGCATAAGAGTACTTATGGGTTTGCAATCTTCCATTCCAAACTTCTTTAACATTTATCTGATGTAATTGGTCTGGAAGATGAAAATACCTTTATCACGCTGACATATTTGTAATCCCAAAAAGAAAGTCAACTCAGCGAGCAAATATATTTCAAACTCATTATGCATGTATTTGGAAAAATTTTGACTCATCCTTTCATCATCACTTCCAAAGATAATGTCATCTACATAAACTTCAATTATCAATATATTTTCTCGATCCACTTTTATGTAGATATTTCTATTTGCATTTCCCTTCATGGATCCTTTTTGTTGTAGATACCTATCCAATCTTTAATACCATGCTCTGGGGGCATGCTTGATTCCATAAAGTGCTTTCTTCAACCTACAAACATAGTCTTCCTTTTCTGATAATAGAAACCATTCAGGTTATTCGATGTAGACTTCTTCTTCTAACTCTCCATTTAGAAAGGTTGATTTTACATCCACATGATACACCTTGATTCTTTTGGAACATGAATAGGATAGGATCAATTTGATTTCTTCCATACTGGCAACTAGGGAAAAGGTCTCTTCAAAATCTATACCTTCAATCTGAGTGTATCCTTTGCATACTAATCTTGCTTTGTTTCTAGTTACTTGTCCATTCTCATTCAATTTGCTTTCGAAAACCCACTTTGTGCCAATCATGTTCTTGTTCTTTGGTCCTGGGACCAATTCCCATGTGTCATTATTCTCTATATGATATAATTATTCATCCATATCCTTGATCCAATGTTCATCTTTGCAGGCCTCTTCAAGACTGCTTGGTTCAACTACGGATAATAGTGCTAGATGCCTTTGTTCTGGTGACCATATTCTTCTTTGGGTTTCAACTCATGCATCTATATTCCCAATAATCTGTTATCATGGATGATTTTTCTACACTCATCGGCTAGGTGTCTTGGGAGGTATTTGTTTCTCATCTTCGTCTTGCTTTGCTTTTGGCTTCTCTTATTCTTCTTCTTCTACTTCTTCTACTTCTTCTTCTTTTAGACCTTCTTCGTCATCCTGCTCCTTTGGATCTTTTCTTCTTTCTTTGGTATTTCGTTCACATGTTTCATCAATTGTTACATTGATTATTTCCACTATCTTGTTGAGTCTCAGACTAAGCCATTTATATGCTTTGATTTTGCTTCAATACCCAACCAATATTCCCTTATCAACTCGAGAGTCAAATTTTCCAATCCTACCATCTTCTCTTTTGATATAGAATTTGCTTCAAAATACTCTAAAATTCTTCACATTTTCCGGTCTTCCTTTCCATAAATTGCAGGGAGTCTTATTAGTGTTACTTTTGAGCATTCCTCTGTTTAGGATATGAACTGTTGTATGTACTTCATGTTCCCAAAAGATGTCACTCAACTTGGAATATTTCAGCATGGTTCTGTCCATTTCTTGTACTTTTCTATTCTTTCTTTCAAAAACTTCATTCTGCTGAGGTGTCATGGCCACTGAGAACTGCCTTTCGATTCCATGTTCACCACGAAAACTCATAAATTATTTTGATGTAAACTCTCTGCTATTGTATGATCTCAAACACTTGATTTTCAAATCCATATTGGTTTTGACCGTCTCTTTTTATATATTGAAGTGTTTGAATGCCTCTGACTTCTTTTTGAGAAAGCTAACTGCAGTCATTATTGTGTAGTCATCAACTAGTAGCATAAAATATTGTTCACCATTTAATCCCATCATTCTTGTAGGTCCTCATAGGTCAGACTGTACAATCTCCAATGGTTTTGTCATGGAGTACTTCTTTGATTTGAACTTGGTCCTGGTTTGTTTTCCTTTTAGAAAATGCTCACATAAAGTACTTTTGGCTTTGAAATCTCATGCATTTCTTTCATTGCTTCCTTTTTGGTGATTTTGACAAGGTTATCAAAATTCATGTGACCCATTCTTCGGTGCCAGAGCCAAATTTCATTTTCCTTTCATAAGAAACATCTTTCCTTTCCAATTTCATTCAGAACATATATGTTGTTTAGAGTTCTTATAGTTGTAGCCACCAACTTGCCTAATCCTTCTTTCCTTATTTCACATTTTTCTGAGTCAAAAAAAAGTGTGTGTCCTTGATCACACATTTGACTTACACTTAGTAGATTGTGATTCATATCTTTGACCAGTAGAACATTTTTTTCCTTGACATCTTTGCTTCCAAGATTGATTGTACATCTACCTATAATATTGGCTAAGTTATCATTTCCAAATGAAACTAATCCATTGTGTTCCTTATTTAGGGTCAGAAACCTATTCTTTTCACCTATCATATGCTTCGAACAACCGTTGTAAACATACCACCCACTTTTATTGTGTTGCACTTGTAGAGAAAGCAAGCATTCTTTAGTGTTGAATTGATCCTGCTTCCTTCTCCATATCCTTTGAGGTTCATGTTTGATATCTTTCTTTGGTTCTCTTGGAGGAACAATCAGTCTACAATCTTTGGCCATGTGTTCGAACTTGTTTCACTTGTAGCACTCTACTTCATTACTTAGTGAACCAAAACTATTGTGATTTATGTTATGTGCTTCATGTGACTTTCTAGGATAAATGTTGTTTGAATAGCCTTCATATTTGCTTATGTTCTTAGCATAGGTTCAACAGTTTGCAGCTTTGTGTCCAAAATTATTACAAGAATATCATAAACCAAGAAAAATAGTTTGATACTTGGATGTAGGGGATCTTTTGATGCCTTCTTCTTCTTGAGATGTTGCTGATTTCAGATTTTGTGTTCTGAATCTTCTAGGTGGTCCAATTCCTCTGTGATTTTCTTCTTGAGTACCTATGACTATTTCTGCATAGATTCTTCTTTTTGCTTCTTGTTCTGTCATCTTAGAGCTCGAACCTCTACCAGTCTACATCTGGTTATATCCTACCCAAAATCTATCACAGTATGGCCTTTGACTATTGATGATCTCATCCAATATTTTGGTGCTATTATGTTGCATATCTTTCTTCTGAATATATTTTCTTAAGGTGGCTATTTATGTTTCCAAGCTTTCAATCATATTCTCCTTTTCTTATAACTGACTTATGAGTGTTTCTTCAATCCTTCTGTCTTCTTCTACCTGGATTTTTAACTACATGATTATCTACTCAATTTCTTCCGAGTTGGAATTATGAGATCCTTCTTTCATCTTTAATTCTACCTTGAGTGACTTGTTTTTCTTTCTTTCTTTCCTCGGTTCTTCTAGGGCACTGATTAATTCTACTCTGAGATTGACTTCACCATATTCTTCATAATTTTATTCATCATCATCATCATCTACTTCCATGAAGAGTATTCTTTATGAATCATTGTCACTATCATCATCCTCGTCTAATGAAGAGTTGTCTTCCTTTGAGTAGAAACTTTTCTTGAATAATTTATTTTTGTTCCTTCTCTTGTCTACCTTTTTATTTTTATTTTTCTTCTTAGGATTTTCTTCTTCATCTCTACCTTTATTCTTAGCATAAGGACATTTAGAAGAAAAATGATCGATACCATCACAATTAAAACATTTCAATGGAATCATACACTTTTATTTGTTGGTTCCTCTTTTCAACTTTCTCACGAAGTTTGCCACTTCTTCATGTTCCTTTGAATCATTGTTGCAGTTAGAATTGGGTTTTGACTTTGGCTTGTTCTGCTTCTTTGTCTTCTTGGATTCTTTGAATGTTGTTTCCTTCATGACTGGGTTATATTGTTCTATCCTCATTTCATAAGCTATGAATATTCCATGTAGCTCGTCCATGCTCAAACTGTCAATATTTGTTCTTTCTTCCAGGGTTGATATCTTAGGATCAAATCCCATAGGAAGATATATTAGAACCTTTTGAACAATCAATGATTCATCAAGTTCTTCTCCTAGTCCTCTACTAGTGTTCATTGTTTCATCAACTCGTATAAAGTAGGCTACAATGTCTTTATCTTCCTTCATCTTCAATTGCTCAAACTTAGCTCTAAGGGTTTGAAGCTTAGCTCCCTTTACTCTAGTATCTCCTTCATAAATATTTTGAAGTTTATCCCAAAGATCCTTTGCGTTTTTGCAATGAATAACTTTGACAAATACTGAATCATCCAAACTGCTCAGAATGGTGCCTTTAGCCTTTCAATTATTTTCATTGAGTTTCTTTCCATCTTTATCAGTTGGGGGAGTGTCAGGTATTGTATATCTGTCTACTACTTACTGCCAAACATCAAATCTTTGTGCCTATAAAAAGGTTTTCATACTTTTATTCCAAAAGGAATAGTTCTTACCATCAAACCTTGGTGCTCCAATCTTAGTGTATTCCATGATCTCCTTCTAGTGGTTAAATCGTTTCTTGAAGGACCTACTCTAATCCCAATTGTTTGAATACTATGAGGTGGGGGTGAATCAGTATGAGCACTTTATTATCTCTTTTAACCAAAATATGTAATCATTAATTTCATCAACAATATATCATTGATATATCATGAGCAGTATAAATCAACAGAGCATAATAGACATCCACATAAACACAATACACCAAGATTTAAGTGGAAACCCAAATGGGAAAAAACCACAGAATGATTTTCTTATATATCAAAAGAATACATTCTTGGAAGCACCAACTTCCAAATTCTCCAGCTACAACTGGAAGGAGGATACGACCCCCTATTTATAGGCTCCAACCTAAAGGAAGCTACAACTCCTTGAATTTTATGGCTCCAACTAGAAGGAAGCTACAACCCCCTGATTCTCAAGCTCCAACCTAAAGGAAGATCCAAATCTCTGAGTTCTCTGGCACCAACTGGAAAGAGGCTACAACCCCCTTTCCTTTCCCCATCCCGTCGCCCTGAAATATAAGTGTAGACCAACTGTCACTGTCACTATCACTGTCATGTCAACATGTAACCTGTCAACTTGTCATTGTATCTAACTTGTCACTGTCAACCAATCAATATCAATCTGTTACTGTCAACCTATCACTGTATCCAACCTATCACTATATCCAACTTATTCTATACCAAAACCTGTACCATATCATGCATCAACTATGTACCAACACATATAGTATAACATGCATCAATCATGTACCATAAATATTCCAAATATAGATACCATAACATCATTGATGTGTAGCTAATCGTGTATAAAATCATGTAACATGTACTAGAGCATCAAACATGTATAGAAATTGTACCATATACCATATCATAGATCTATACCATATCATCAATGAAGTGCGTCAAAGAACCAAAGCATGTGCCTCATGCATATGACACCATACATCAAGTATATACCTCAACCATACATCCACATCTCAAATATATGTCTCTACTAATGAACCATAATAGTCATGTCATAACCAAATATAAGAGTATACCTCAATCAACCATGTATCCAAGATGTACCTCAATCATGTGCCGAGTCAAACATGCCTCAAGCATATACCATACCAAAACCAAGTATAATCTTCAAAACAAGCACAAAGAATACCTATACCTCTATAGTTGACTTAATACATAGTAGTATTGACTTGTAAGATTTCCTCTGACCTTAGGGGCCTGGTACAAGCATTTCCCCCAAATTTATCTTGTCCTCATAGAATTAAGACATGATTTCATGCAGGGCCTTGCATGAAAGGAATTGTGAAACCCGTGAGGATGCCTCACAGGATATTGGTATTCTGACCCACGGGGGTAAAACAATCCATGTTTTCCTCGGAAATTTTTTCTCTCCTTTGCAACCCTGAAACTCCCACACTTATCACTTGTCGCTACCTCATATTTCATCGTCGCAAACTTCACAAAAAGATCAGTTCACTAGAAGATGTCTAATAGAATAAGTGAGTTAATGTACTTGTGAATGACTCCTTGAGGTGTATTTATACTTTTTCCAAGTAACCTCTCTCCTTAATCTTAGGGGCTTCTAGACTTTATTGTTACAACCACTTTATCCTTTCATTAATTGACTTGTAACTAACTAGGGGTTTATTAACCATTCTTTGGGGCTTCTAAATTCACAAGGCCATAACTCCTCAAGTGTGAGGAACCACATGGCTTACTACCTATCACCGGAAACAACATGATGAGGACTATCCATCCATGAGTGAGTTCCCTGCATTTACACTTTCCTTCACGACTGTTAAAATTTAAGGGAAAAATGAATTGTAGCTAGATAAAACATAAATAATTTCTAAACATTTTCTATTGTAAGTTACAATCATCAAGACATTAAAACTTCTTATCCATAATTTGATAGCATGAAAAAAATAACTGACAGAACATTAACTTAGCTGAAATAAGAAACAATATTACTTGATATGTTGTCATTATCCTCTTAGATGTATACTCAAAAAAAATATTTTAAGGGATCATTGATCAAACCCTTAGGGAAGATCTCATCATGATCCTTAGAACAATTTTTCCAAGAAGAACCTTTAGATAGTAGACCAGAAAAAAACTAACCAACTGGTTGAGAATCAAGAGGCCATGTCAATGCCAAGAAAAATGGATAACAACATAACACCATTGTTCATCCTAGTGGATGAAAAAGAGGCCCCAAACAACCTTAGTAATTTCTTCCCAGGAAACAAAAAACTGCTACAAGAAATATCAACAATTCTAAATCCAGTTCATAGGGTAATAGGTTGTTTTCATACAACACACAAGAGGCAACAAAAATTCTCTAGAAAGTAACAGTGATACCAACAAACACCTTGACAGCAAGGGTGACACCAGTAAACACCTGGATAACAAGGGAGACACCAACAAAACTTAGGACAGCAAGGGCGACACCATCACAGACCTTCAATCGACAACAAAGGGAGACCGGGCAGGCTGAAAAATACCTTTAGGGTCAGTGGAAGTAGGAGGATGGATAGGTTAAGCCCAAGGTGTATTAACACACTAATAAAGACATGTCCTAGAAGGGACGTAGCTCCTTAACAATATTAACAAATAGGGGCATCAACAAACCTCAGACCAAAAATCGACTAGGAGAGAGTGTGAATGTAGAGAGTGAGGATAGGTCACTCTAATGTATAGTTTTGGTAAGTAGGTTAGGGATAGATTTATTTAGGATTGAACCAACACCCAAACAAAAAATAAGGGGGGGTGTAACTCAAGCCAAGGGTTTCAAAACATTAAGACAAAGTTAAAGGGAAAGTTCTTCTTTAATGGAAGAATGTCCACATGAGTCTCATGATATAACTTATAAGATTTTATCATCTCAACATATGAGGAAGGTTAATGATGTGATCATGCCCTTCTTCTTAACTCCTCCTAGGTCTCATGGACCATCCTGGGAGAGAAGAGGGTCACACATTATCTTTTCTTGGTACTTAACCAAGAAATTGCATGGTCCCAGACTAGGATACCCGAAAACACATCTAGGAGCCCTGGATCACAACTAGGGTCTTATCCATCAAGGTACACAACCAACGATCAATCCAAGCACCGAGAAAGGATTCCTTGGAACACATCCAGGGGACCTAGAACATATCTAGGGACTTATACCATCAAACTTCTTGGTCCCTAACCAAGAACCCCAATAATACACCGGGGGCCCTAAGTAGGGTCCTTTT
The DNA here is from genome assembly GCA_009831015.1 of Picea engelmannii. NCBI lineage: Eukaryota > Viridiplantae > Streptophyta > Pinopsida > Pinales > Pinaceae > Picea > Picea engelmannii. The sequence continues at coordinate 25,429 of ML788998.1, forward strand.
CCATGGCTCTAACTGCTTGGTCCCAGACCAAGAACACCAGAAGTGTATTGGGGGTGCTAGATCTCAAATAGGGTCTTTTTAATCCTCTCGGAGAATGGATCTTGTAGCTGCATTACTTTTAACACTCCCTCTCAATAAGAGAGGCATTCTCAACAACACCAAGCTTGTCTTGAAAGTACACAAAATTTGTCAACAATAGGGGCTTGGTCAAAATATCTACAGTTTGTTCCGCTATCAGAACATACTGAATACTGAGAATGTTCTTTTTTACCATGTCCCAAACATAATGATATATCATCTCAATGTGTTTCGATCTGTCATGAAACACATGATTCTTAGAGGGCTTTATACAGCTCTGGTTATCACAGTGAATTACTGTGAGTTCCATCTCAACACTGAACAAATCTAAGAGTAGATTTATGAGCCACACTACTTCTCTACTAGCAACACTTGCAACAATGTATTATGCCTCTGTAGTGCTTTGGGCTATGGAGCCCTACTTCTTGCTGGACCAGGAGATAATAGTTGAACCCAAACTAAAACAATATTTGGAAGTGCTCTTCCAGTCCACTGTACACACATCCAATTTGAATCTATATAGCCATGAAGCATTACACCTCCAATGGAAGTGTATCTGAGCCCATAGGCTATAGTCCCTTGGACATATCTGAGAATATTCTTAGAAGAAACCATATGAATGTGTTTCATCTCACACATGAACTGGTTGAGGGCATTCACTACGTAACAAATGTCCAGTCTGTTGTGTACTAGATACATTGAGGACCCAATAATCTAACGATATGTTGTAGGGTCTTCTGGATCTAAACCTATAGCTTGATCATGTAACTTATTCATGTTAGAAATCATAGGTGTGATCATGGATCTATAGTCCAACATACCAAATCTACGAAGCACATCAACTGCATACTTACTTTGTGAGAGAAAAATCTCACCAGGTTTATGCCATACCTCTAAGCCAAGAATTTAATGCATAAGACCCAAGTCCTTCATTTCAAGCTATGTTGATAGCTCCCTCTTAGTATGAGCTATCAGATGTTCCTCTCTAGTAAGGAACAAATCATCCACATGTAAAACCAAGATAACAGGATGATTCTTCACAATCTTTATATAAATATTAGGGTCTGCTATACTCTTGGAGAACCCAAGACTCTAAAGAAAACTATCAATTCTTCCATACCAATCTCTCGGTGCTTGTTTCAATCCATATAAGGATTTTCTTGAGTTTGTATACATGGTATTATTTCCCATGGATCACAAAACCCTCAGGATGCTCGATATAGACCTCTTTCTCAACTTCACCATTAACAAAAGTAGTCTTAACATCCATTTGGTGAAGTTTCCAATTAAAAAATGAAGCAAGAGAGATGATAATTATGATAGAGGTATACCTGAAAACATAAGCAAAGATATCATCATAATCAATTCCTTCTTTCTGAGAGAAGCCACGAGCCACAAATCTAGCTTTGAATTTTTCAACACTGTCATCTGTTGCATGCTTTATTTTGTAAATTCATTTAGATGTTACTATTGATTTTCCTTGATTTCTTAGATCCACTTCCCGTACATCATTATTCAATATTGAATAATAATCTTCTAGCATGGAATCCTTCCACACTTTATGTTTGGTAGCCTCATCAAAGTTGGAAGGTTCTGAGTCAATCACAAGATTCAACTGATCTTTCAAAACTGAGTATTTATCTGGATTCTTGCTTTCTCTGAAAGTACCTTTAGGTGTTGCATGGTTTTCTTCTTCATTTAAAATTTCACAGAACCATGCTGGATTCCTTTTGACAGGAGGTTTATCTAGGGGAAACTCAACAGAATCCCTTATGGGATCCACTGAAGGCTCTTTTACCTCCTCCCTCTGCTCATCTAAAAGTTGTGAATCTGAAGGTTTTGGAGATGAAGCTTCATGCTCCTCTGTATCACATGGAAGTTCTTTGGAACGATGAAAGGCAACTTCCTTATGGAAGGTCACATCTCTATTGAACTCTATATACTTTTTCCCTAGTACATAGATTCAATAATATTTTGAGGTCTCACTGTACCCCAAAAAAGTGTCTTTCTTTCCAGAGGACTCTAACTTGTTCCTCTTTTCTTTTGGTACATGAATGTAGACATGACTACCAAAAATTCTCAAATGATCAACTGAAGTCTTGTTACCAGTGAAGACTTCTTCTAGAGTTTTCTCTTCCATGGATTTATGAGTACACCTGTTCTGAATATAGACTATTTTACTTACACCTTCGGCCCAAAGAGACAATGGAAGAGTCTAATCATACATCATAGCTCGGGTTGCTTCACAAATTTTCCTATTCTTTCTTTCTTCAACCCCATTTTGATGGGGATTATAAGGCATGGTAAGCTCCCTCTTAATCCTAGAAGCCCGACATAGATCATCATACTTGTGGGAGTCAAACTCTTTTCCATTATATGTTATGAAAACATGGATATGTCTACCTCTCTGATTCTCAACAAGATTCTTAAAATCCTGAAATTTACTGAAAGATTCATCTTTAGTTTTCAGAAAATAAATCTAGGTTTTACGAGAGAAATTATCAATAAAAATGATATAATAAAGACAACCATTCATGGAAAGAGTAGTCACATGTCCATAGAGATAATAATGAATAAGATAAAAGATACCATTAGTTTTTCTATTACTATGAGGGTAGGATTTCTTTGTATTTTTACCAAGAGCACAACCTCTACAAATACTATCATGCTCAAAAGAAAAAAATGGCATACATGTTACCATATTTTGAAAACATGGGAGAGAATTATAGTTGAGATGTCCAAACCTTATGTGCCATAGTTCATAGGGGTTGATCATCTTATGAGCTAATGCTTGAATAACTTGACTAGTGACTTTGTAAAGTTCACCTTCTTGAGCTCTGATTGTCATGGCTGAGCTCATACTTTCATTTGAGGGCCACATAAGATCCTTTCCTTTGGATAATTCTACTGAGTACCCTTTACTTTATATAACTGCAACTGAGATAATATTTTTCTTTAATCCAGGAACATAAATAATTTCTTCAATATGAAATGCATTACTTCACTGAAGCTGAAAAGATGTTGATCCAATTCCTTTGATGGAATAAGTGCCATCATCACCCAATTCTACCTTCGCATTGAACTTCTTATCTCGATAGTTCACAAGGTTCTGTTTGAATCATGTCATGTGCTTAGAGGCCCCGATGTCCACTAACCAAATTTCTTCTGATTTGGTGACAACATCGAAGAGAGATGAAACAAGATAACTTTCTTTGCGTTGCTCTTGTTCTTTAGTAAAAACTCTGGTTCTCTTTCTTTGAGCCTCTTCTTCCTCAGTTTCAACTGAAGCATGGAACCTGCCTTTCCATTTTTGCTATAAAGGAGGGTTCATGTCGTGTTTTTCATAATGACCTAGCTTGTTACAGTTAAAGCATATTACTTTAGATAAATGAGAGTGAGAATGAGAGTTCTTACCTTGAGGTTTCTTACCTTTTCCTTTGTGTTGAGGAAACCTCTTCCATGTATTGGCTTTGGCTGAAAGATCATAGTATTTCATCGTTGAGGGTTCATTTCTACTTTTAAGTCTTCCCTCTTCTTCCAAGAAATCATGCCATAATCTCTCGAAGTTGGGTTGAACTTCTCTTCCATTTATTGATGAGAGAAATGTCTTCCATGATTTAGGAAGACCATATACTACTGTTTGTACAAGGTCATCATCATCTACTACAACTCCAATTGCTGTAAGTTGATCTCTTGTTTGGGAAATTTTGGAAAAGAAGGTAGAGATGGTTTCATCCTTTCCCATCTTCAATGTACGCAGTTGTTTCTTCAAGGTCATTTTCTGAGTTGGGGCCTTCTTTTCATATACATTTTCTAGGGAATCAAAGCATTCCTTAGCTTCCCTTAGATGAGAAATAAGAGGCATCATGATGTCTTTAACTAAGTAAAAAATTACCCTCTTGTCTTTAGCCTGCCTCTTCTTATAGGCTACTCTTCCTATATTTGAAGTAGGTTCTTCCATCACCCCGGTAACCATCTCATCCAAGTCACCTTCTTCTAGGATATTAAAGACCCTAGCCTTCCAGGAATTGAAGTTTGAATCCCCTTCAAGCCTATCTTCTTCTTTGACTGAAGATGAAGACATACTCAAAATTGTTTACTGATACAAAACAAACTTACTACGGATATGCAAAACAAACCCTTAATAGTGGATCTACACAGGTTCAAAAGTCTTCCACAAATGAGCTCTTTTCAATCCCTAAGCTTTGATACCATGTTAGAATTTAAGGGGAAAATGAATTGTAGCTAGCTAAAACAAAAATAATTTATAAACATTTTCTATTGTAAGTTACAATTAGCAAGACATTAAAACTTCTGATCCATAATCTGATAGCATGAAAACAATAACTGGTAGAACATTAACTTAGCTGAAAAAAGAAACAACATTACTTGATATGATGTTTTTATCCTCTTAGATGTATGATTAGAAAAATATTTTAAGGGATCATTGATCAAACCCTTAGGGCATATCTCATCATGATCCTTAGAACAAATTTGCCAAGAAGAACCTTTAGACATTAGACTAGAAAAAAAATAACCAGCTAGATGAGAATCAAGAGGTCATGTCACTGTCAATAAAAATGGCTAAGAACATAACACCACTGTTCAAACTAGTGGCTGAAAAAGATGCCTCAAACAGCCTTAGTAATTTCTGCCCAGAAAACAAAAAACTGCTACAGAAAATATCAATAGTTACAAATCCAGTTCATAGGGTAATATGTTGTTATCATACAACACAAAAGAGGCAGTAGAAATTCTATAGACAATAATGGTGATACCATCAAACACCTGGACAACAAGGGTGGCACCAGTAAACACCTGGACAATAAGGGTAACACCAACAAAACTTAGGACAGTAAGGGCGACACCATCGCAAACCTTCAATCAACAACAAAGGGAGACCTGGTGGGTTGAAAAGGACCCTTAGGGTCAGCAGTAGCATGAGGCTAGAGAGGGTAAGCCCAAGGTGGCTTGACACACCAAGAAAGACCTGTCCTAGAAGGGCCACAGCTCCTTAACAATATGAACAAATAGGGGCAACAAAAAACCTCAGAGAAAAACTCGACTAGGAGAGAGTGTGATTGTAGAGAGTGAAGATAGGTCATTCTAATTTATAGTTTTGGTAGGTAGGTTAGGGATAGATTTATTTAGTATTGAACCAACACCCAAACAACAAATAAGGGGGGGGATAACTCAAGCTAGGGGTTTCAAAAAATTAAGACAAACTCAATGGGAAAGTTCTTCTTTAATGGAAGAATGCCCACATAAGTCTCATGATATAACTTATAAGATTTTATCATCCCAACATACACGGAAGGTTAATTATGTGATCATTCCCTTCTTCTTAACTACTCCTAGGTCTCATGGACCATCCCGGGAGAGACGAGGGTCACACATTAACTCAACTTGGTACTTAACCAAGAAAATGCCTGGTCCCAAACTAGGATACCCGAAACACATCTGGGGTCCCTAGATCACAACTAGGGTATTATCCACCAAGGTACACAACCAAGGATCAATCCAATATCTGGAAAAGGATTCCCTAGAACACATCTAGGAGCCCTAGAACACATCTAAGGACTTATACCATCAAATTGTTTGGTCCCTGACCAAGAACCCCAACAATAAAATGGGGGCCCTAACTAGGGTCTTTTTCTGTGGCTCTAACGGCTTGGTCCCAGACCAAGAACCCCAGGAGTGTACTAGGGGCCCTAGATCTCAACTAGGGTCTTTGCCATCCTCCCGGAGAATGGCTCTTGCAATTGCATTAATTTTAATAATGACCTTTTTCCTTTATTAACTACGGGTTCCATAACAATACCTTTAGGGCTACCATACTTCTTCAAGGGTTGACATCAATGAAAACCAATATTTCAACACAATGGTCAAGGTGGACCTTGAAGTTACTGATGAAGAGTGGAATTGGATGGGCGAAATAGAGTGGTGGGTTTCAAAACAATTGTGCAGGGAAGTATGGTGTTGGATACGCCAGGATGACTATGATTGGAATTAGGACATAATTGAGTGCCATCAAGGGGAGATAGAATATAGAAAAAATGGGATTCAAGGTGAAATTGGATGGACTAAGCTTATAATTGATACTTTAGGCCTAAATATGAATTAAAATATGGTGCACATGGATCTTGGATGATGCCTACTCTATGAAATTATGGAGATAAGAGGTTGGTCAAGACGTAGGATTCCAATGTAGTATACTAAAGAAAGTTATGAATGGGATGGTATAAAAAAACTAGAGGTAGGAAGAAGGGAGGGACAATGAATTTTCATTGATCCTTGAGGTGGCTAGTGCTCAGACAAGAAATTGCATACCTGAAGGCAGATTTTTACATGCTCAGGTTCACAATGAATGATTCAATTAGCTGTCAAAGAATGTCCATTTTAGAATGATCCGTTCTGTGAGTTTAGTAGGAAACAAAGAAGCAAGATCTATGTAGCAACAAATAATACTTCAGAGTGAGGAATTGGGCACAAAGCAAGAGGTCAATACAAAGTTGAAGCTTTACATAACCAATAAATTATTTTTTATTATGTATTTCAAAGTTAAGTTTTTAGTAGGGTCTTATATTAGAATATTCCCCTATAGAGGGGCACAAAACCCATTTCTTAGAATCAGGAGAGGAGTTATAGGTTCTAGAATGCTAGAATGCTACTAGTGATATTGTTGTTTCCACTTCTTGAAAAATAAAAAACTGGCTATGTACTATTTCGTCAAACAATACACCTACAACATAACATTTTGATAATATAAAATCTAATCCCCCCCCCCACAC
>ML788998.1:36981-47145 GCA_009831015.1 Picea engelmannii
TATATATATATATATATATATATATATATATATATATATATATATATATATATATATATATATATATATATATATATATATATATATATATATATATATATATATATATATATATAAATATATAAATAAATTGTAATGGAATATTTTTTTTTTCATAAATTATGATGGAACTTAACAAAAAAATATGATGGTACCTTAATTTTTTTATATAAATTATGATGGAACTTAATCAAAAAATTATGATAGCATTTTAAATTTAAGAGATAATGATTTTCCCAACTTTTTTGACCACCAATCCAATTTATATTTAAGGTTGTGTTGTCAATAATTTACCAAACTAATCCATTTCTTCATAGACTTTGATGAAATTGATGCAATCATAAAAGAGATAATGGTTCCCACCACTCTTTTAGAGAACCAATCTCATTTCCATTCAATAAAGTGATGTCAAGTACCTACCAATCCACCCCATTACTAAATATATGTTGATGGAACCATAAAAGAGATAATGTCATTCCCACCACTCCTTTGGATTGCCAATCCCATTTCCATTCAAGAAGGTGTTGTCAAGTACTTTCCAACCAACCTCTATTCTTCATAAATTCTAATATAAATATAAAACAGATGATGATTCTCACCACTCTTTTAGACTACCAATCCCATTCAAGAAGTTGTTTCCAATTACCTACCAATCTACCCCATTTCTTCATAGACTATGATGGGACCTTAAAAGAGAGAATGATTATGACCACTCTTTTGGACCATTGATCTCATTTCCATTCAAGAAGGTGTTTCCAAGTAGCTACCAATCTACACCGTTTTTCCATAGACTCTTATGAAACCATAAAAGAGCTAATGATTCCAAACACTCTTTTGGACCACCAATCCCATTCCTATTCAAGAAGGTGTTCCAAGCACCTACAAATATACCCCATTTATTTATAGACTTTGATGGAACTATAAACGACATAATGATTCCCACCGCTCTTTTGGACCACAATCTCATTCAACAAGGTATTGTAAATCTCATTCAACAAGGTATTGTAAAGTAACTACTGATCTACCTCATTTCTTCATAAACTCTAATGGAACCATAAAAGAGATAATGATCCCACCAGTATGTAGTAATAAGGAGAAATGTCTTGCTTCGACAATGTAAAAATCGTTTTTCCATGCTACCATTTCCCATCCATTATTGGACTTAGATTCTGATATTTTATTTCCAAGATGTCATTACCCATTCATCAATGGGAAAGATTTCCCATCCTTTAAAATCAATGATATAATGTTGTGATCTCGCATATTATTTTAGAAAATTATTTAGCAATGTATGAATTTCTTGTTTTTGGGTGAATTTTGTTAGCATATTATTCCATTAAATGATTTAGTAATGTATGCATTTATATTTTGTATTATTATTTTTTTCTTTTAAATTGAGTTGGGATGTGAAAGTAGTGTAGTCATAAATTTACTTTTAAATTAAGGAAAGTGTTTTTATAGTGAAAGTCTTGTTGAACCATAAGCACTAGCTGGAAAATTCATCATTATGTTGGACATATTGTAACTAACACTTTTGATTTCAGTTTTCCACCCCTGCCATCATGATTTTGGAAACCAATGATGGCATTTATGTTTATGTTTAAAGAATAGTGTGTCTATCATTGTTGATGTTTGATATATAGTTGTGGATTTCCACCTCATAGGACAATTTTACATTCAACTTTGCAACCAAATCCCAAATAAAGGAAGAAAACATTCCACAACCTATATATGAAATATTTATTCAAATTTATGTAGATCTATGCTTAGATTTTGAGAATTTGCAGCTTTGAAAAGAAAAATGACTTTAATAGAGTGCCACATAGAAACATTGAAAAATAACATTACACAATTAACTATTTCAATTATCATTGGATGGCTAAAATATTTTTTTGTTAATACAAAACAACAAGTCTTCAATTCAAGGGAGGTCACCATTAAATCTAGCAACTTATGTGGTAAATGTATCCGCAAAACATCAAACGAAAAAGTAGTCACCGTGTCAGCTAGATTTTACATACCTCTTTTCCTCCTCTGCAACTACCTATCCAAAATTGTTTTTCAATTAATTCTACATAACTGTCGTTTCCTGGTGTATTTCCTCCCTCTACATTTTAGTTCCATCTAGAAATTGATTTTATCCACATCAAGTGACTATTTTTGTACTTTTGATGCACATGGTTGTAACTTTTGTCCAATGGTGAAATTTCGCATTCATTTTGAATGTTTTACACATTTTGAAGATTTTTAATTGGTGGTTTTGGGGATGATATTATCATTGATATAATAGAGAAAATGCCCAACTTATATATTTTAAGGGTTGGTCAACAAAATACCCACCATTGTCTCCTTATAGGTGTACTTCTTTTACAATTTTTCATATATATATATATAAACACTAAAGATTAACTTGTAATTCATTTGGTGGACATGAAGGAAAGAAATGCAAATATTAGGATTTATATCTAGAAGAGATCGCTTAATTGGTAAGGTGTATATTTTGATCCATTGGAAGGTTGGGTTGATGGAGCAAAGTGTTTTTAATTTCACAAGTGAAAATCTTGGGCAAACATCAATTGATACATGTTTAAATTTGAAAACAAAATAGTTCAAGGTACTTTTGTACAAATTTAATTTCTTATTCCTCATGGATTCTAATTACAATATTCTTATTAATTCTATTCTTATTGTGTGATTACTTTTCTTGCATTAAGTTTATATATATTACTTAAAAATGTGAAGATTTGTATTTGTAGTATTAGTATTAGTTAATAGGGAAATATGATTGCTTTGTTCAAGAAAACCTCCGTTAATATTTTATTTTAAAAAATTGAGAGCTTTAGATTTTTATGAGCATAAATTTTACACTATAAATCTATATGAACTTAAAATTGACATTTTATAAAATTTTATAAAAGCAAATTGAAGGAAAATGAAAATTTCAAAACATTATGAATTTTATGTTTTACAAGTAAGAATAAACATCAAATTTCAACACTTCATTTATCTCAAGAAATTTTTACTTATCTTTTTTAGTCGTGTCGGATAATTTTCAGTTTCTTTAAAAGTGAAGATTCAATACAAAGTGATTTTTACTTATCTTTTTTTGTTGTGTCGGATGTGTGTAGCAGCCACATCTCTTCTCAGAGATAGCTACCACCATTCGAGCAAGTTTCAATTCTACAGTTTTACAGTTTCAGCCTATTTCATTATTTAATAAAAGATATTGTTCATTGAATATTTGTGTTATTCTTCCTATCTCTGTGTTTATGGTATTCAGTATATAATAAGTTTGTTCTACTCATAAATATGGATTAGTGGTATCAGAGCGATATGCTCTTCATTTATTTTTCTTTGTGCATGTCCCCGACAAGTTCTGGGTACAAGAAGTTGGGACTCGAACCAATCGAGCCATTACCATATTGGTTGCTCTGAGACCGACAACAACCCATGGGAGACAAAAAGAAAGATGATGGATCAAGAGATCCTATTAAAATGTTGCTCGAGGAATCCCTCACGCGACAATGGAATGAAATTATGGACAACTTCGCGCAGATCCTTCAACGGTTTCCCACAGGAGAAGCATCTTCATCAGGCGTCCATGCAACCCCCTTCAAGGTACATGTAAATTTTGATATTCCATTATTTGAACGATTGATAGATGTAGATGATGTAGATAAATAGTTAAATCTACTCGAAGGATATTTTTCGGTCCACAATTTTTCCAATCGGGAAAATATCACTTTTACACTCCTCAAGGTCGTTCCCCATGTTAAAGACTAGTGGGATACCTACTCTGAGAAAAGGGTTGTGGAAGAATCTGCAATTTTTGTGGTGGCCCCTACATGGGATTCCTTCTTAGGTGCCATTAAATAATAGTACTACCTTGTTGGAATCTATGAGGACCAATACACTAGATGGACCACCCTACGTCAAGAAAGGGACCAAACAGTACCAGACTTCACCAATAGTTTCCATACCCTTCGCACCAAATTGGGTATCAAATATTCTGAGCGACATCTGGTGCTCAAATTCCGCGGTTGTTTTCATAGATATGGGAAAATGGTGTGAGTACCATAAAATTCCTTGGAACAACACTGATGAATGCCTCTCTAAGCAGTCCCTCATGGTCGAGCTGAAGGCTTCTGAGTCAGAGGCCGATTATAATTCTGAGTCAAATCCTGAAGGGGGTAATGAGATTATCGATGCTGAACCGAGTGCCATGATCGCTACCACCAAAGTCTGGCCAAGTGAACCAGAAGAACCAAAAGAAGGGGAATGCCTCTTTCACTCATAGATGTGGGTCAAGGGGGATCCGATTCACTTCATTATTGACAGCGGTAGTCAGAAGAACCTTATTTCAATAGATGTCATCAAGCGGTTGAGCCTACCAATGACACTGCACCCACAACCCTACACCATCGACTGGATTCGCCAAGGAAGAGATCTTCGTGCTAGCTAACAGTGCCACCTGTCTTACGACATCAAGCCTTTCAAAGATGAGGTACTGTGTGATATTTGTCCCCTTGAAGTTTGTGATGTTCTTTTAGGACAACCATATTTGCGAAAGTGTCATGCTGTGTATGAGTCTAGACCCCGCAGTGTTATTATTACTTTGGGTAGACAATTGTACAGGATCCCAGAGGTGGCACCGCCTACTGCTATTTCTTTAATCTCTGCTAAGAAATGCAGTAAGGTCATTTCATAGACCGGGAAGTTCGTCTTCTTTGTGATTCGTGATCAAAGTAAGAAGAAGGTATTTGCCACATCCATGGCCTCTATAGAACACCTCTCTTTGCAGCAGAAGCAAGTGGACGAGATCATGGAAGAATATAGAGACATATTCGTCTCACCTACAGGGGTACCGACACACTGCCAATTCAAACATCCAATTTCTCTGACCCACGATGCACCTCTACCTAATGGACCAGTCTATCGACGCTCGCTGATGGAGAATGATGAAATCATGCTTCATATCCAAGAGCGTCTTCAAAAGGAACACATCAAACCCAACTCCTCCCTTTGTGGAATCCCGATTGTACTGGTGTAGAAGAAGGACATGACTTGGTGACTCTGCATTGATTATAGAGCCTTAAACAAAATCACAGTCAGGAATTGCTATCCCATTCTCAGGATTGATGACCTTCTTCACCAACTCAAGGGGGAAATGTTCTTCAACAATATTGACCTAAAGTCTGGCTACCACTCGGTTCCCATCAAACCAACGAATGTCTGGAAGAAAACCTTCATGTCTAAGGAAGGTCTCTACGATTGGCTAGTCATGCCCTTTGGCTTAACAAATGCAACAACCACTTTCATGAGGTTGATGGATGATGTATTGAGACCCTTCACCAACTCATTTGTGGTAGTATATTTGGATGACATCCTCATCTTCAGCAAAACGTGGGAGGAGCACATGCAACATATTCAACAGGTTTTAAGTAGTCTGCGACAGCACAAGATTTATGCCAACTTAGAAAAATGATCTTTTGGCATGAACAGGGTCCAATACATGGGCTACATTGTTGATGAGCATGGGGTACATGTTGATCCAGCTAAGATCCAATTCATTCGTGACTGGCCAACCCTGACCACACTGACCGAGCTTTAGAGCTTCTTAGGACTCGCCAATTTTTACCGACGGTTCATGTTGGGATTCTCCCATATTGCCTGGACCCTCAGCCAGGTGACCAAGGGAGGTGGTAGGGCCAATTTCATGTGGGGAAAGGAGTAGCAACGAGAATTCGAAGATATGGAACATCATTTGTGCTCAACTCCAATACTCTCCTTGCCTAATTTGCAACAACCATTTGAGATTGAGACTGATGCATCTGACTATGCTGTGGGTGCAGTTCTCACTCAACATGAGCATCCAATGTCATACCATAGTGAGACACTCTCTGATACTGTCTGTAAATACCCCACCTATGACAAGGAAATGTATTCCATTGTACAAGTCTATCGTCAATGGAAACATTACATTCTGGGGACAGAGACGATCATACACACTGATCACAAGCCTCTATAGTTCATACAGACATAGGGGAAATTGTAGAACGACTGCCATCAGAAGTGGCCCACCTACCTGTAGTAGTTCCATATCAACATCAAGTATAATACAGGTATCTCCAATCATGTCACTAACTTCCTGAATCATCCTCCTGTGGCTGCACTTACCACTGTGCTCCATTCTTGTGGACATGAAACATTGAAGTGGCCCCAACATTACCAACAAGATCTAGACTTCACCACCACATATCATCTCTTGGGTACAGGTGCCACTGTCACTAATTTTCACATTCAGGACAGACTCTTATGCCACCTGGTCCATCTCTTTGTTCCTACAAGCGAGCGTACAATGCTGATTTGGGAAGCCCACTAAAGTCGGGTGGCGAGACATTTTTGCGTAGAGAAAACTGTGGTCGTCCTTCAGAAACATTTTTATTGGCCAAAAATTTGACAGGACGTCAGCAAGTATATCATATCTTGCATTTCTTGTGCCATTGATAAGACGACCATCAAGAAGAAAGGCTTATACACCCCTCTTCCTATTCTCGAGAAACCGTGGGAATCTATCTCCATGGATTACATGTCTGCTTTGTCATCCACCAAGAACATAAATGAATGTGTGTTTGTGGTCGTTGATTGGTTTTCGAAGATGGCCATCCTAACAGCCTGTAAAAAGAATGTCACAATGACAGATACTGCCAAGATCTTCTTCGAACACATTTGGGTTCACTTTGGAATACCACAGACCATATCTTCGACTGAGACAACAGGTTCCTCAACACCTTTTGGTTGATTCTCTGGTCTTTGTTGGACACCAAGCTCACAAAATCCACTTCGTTCCACCCCCAAACCGATGGCCAAACCAAGGTCATCAATCGGATGATTTTGCACATCTTGTGCATGTACAATTCTAATCATCCCCTTACATGGGACAAGAGTCTCCCATATGTCCAACACAGTTACAACAAGGATCTCCATAGTTCCACCGGCCATAGACCATTTCAGGTGGGTCTGGGATTCCAACCCTTGGGACCCATTGATGTTGTACATCCTCTTGCCATTGCACAGAAAAAAATATTCCCTTGATCATTCTACGATCGACAAAGCCACCAGATTCATTGAGCAGATTCAACACATCTGCCAACAGGTCCTGGAGATTTTGCATAATTCCAATGCTCAGTACAAGAAACGCCATGATAAAAACAAGGTACCACACCAGTTTTAGTTTGGCGAAAAAGTTGGGTTACATTTGCAGAAGGAGGATCTCACTGGACCCCATTAGAAGCTTCGACCAATTCGTTATGAGTCTTACACTATCACCAAGGCTAGGGTAGCAATGCTTTTGAGCTCAACACTCCACCCTTCCTTGCTCTTCATCCAATATTCAATGTGGACCTCCTTCGGCCATATTTCCCACCATTATTGGACAGCTATGAGATTGCTAAACAACTGATAGCAACAAATCTCAACCCTAGCTTCATGGAACAAGCATCCACCGATCAGATAGTGGACACATAAGTCAAGAGCACTCGCCAGTAGCAGATCTAACTTTATTGGGTTGTTAAGGCAGGGAAACTCCTACATGAAGGCAAGTGGCTCACCCGGGGCCAAATCTAGCAAAAGTTTCCTCACCTGATGGGGGAACTCAATGCAATGGATACCATTGCTTCCTAAGTGGGGAGGATTGATCCAGATGGATATTGGTGGCCACCCACCTATTCCAACTAGCTCCTCGTGTCCTTTTTTGTTCAACACATCTTTTTGTACTACTTTATAATTGTGAGTTCTACACTTTTGGGACCATCTGAAGCCTCACACATTATCCAGGTGGACATGGGTGGCCTCTTGCCTAATTCAACTGGCCTATTTTGTATGTTTTCATGTCAGCACATCTTGTTTGTTGGTTGTGGAGCCTGATTATCTTCCTGATTTAGAGGTCTTTGTTTTCAACCATGTTTATACCCCATGAAGAATTTACACCCCAGAAGAATGTACACTCTTCCACGCGGGGGAGTGTAGAGGGGGGTTACCCCCTCTGCGGGGTTCAAGGGCAAGCGGGCCCTCGGCAGGGGTTCGGGAGCCAAACCCCCGAAGGGAAAATTGCCTTGTAAATGTATATTGTAATTTCATTGTAAATCTGGACCATTCATTATAAGGTTATAGATCTAACGGTAGAAATTATGTTAGGGTTTTTTTCCCTAGAAGGAAACCCTCTGTTATGAGGGAAAGGTGTTGCGTCTATGCATTATTGCAAATATTGTATTATGAGATAGGAGACTGTGAGAGAAAGAAGAGGAAGTTACAATGGGTTTGTTGTAGGCTGTATCCCTTCATTTGCTGGATAATAATAAAGGAAGGACCTGGAAATCTCTCTGGTGGACGTAGCCCACACTGGGTGAACCACGTATATCTGTGTCTCTATTGTATTGTGTATCTTCTATGTTTTATTTCCGCATTTGTTTTATTTTATTGCTCCGTGATCTTGTTTTTCTATCAACTGGTATTAGAGTGAAAGGTAACTCACAAGAAAAGAGAGTTCTTGGTTCGAGTGGGAGCAATGGCGGAAGATGGAAAGTTTAGGGTCAAGAAATTTAACTGCCAAAACTACCAATTATGGAAGATGCAGATGGAAGATTATTTATATCAGAAGAATCTATTCCTACCATTGGGTGGAGTAGCAAAGAAGTCGATGGCCATGAAGGATGAAGAATGGGATATTCTTGATAGAAAGACTCTAGGAACGATACGGCTAAGCCTGACAGCGTCGGTGGCTTCAATATTTCGAAAGAAAAGACAACGAAGGCTTTGATGGACGCATTGGGTAAATTGTATGAAAAACCCTCGACATCCTATAAGGTATTTCTAATGAAGAGATTATTTAATATGAAGATGTCAGAAGGTGGGTTTGTTGCAGATAATTTAAATGATTTTAATACGGTTACTAATCAACTAAGTTCTGTAAAAGTGGACTTTGATGATGAGGTCAATGCTCTTCTAATCTTGTGCTCATTTCTAGAAAGATGGAATGGCTTGGTCATGAATGTAAGTAACTCTATTTCTGGTTCAAATACTTTAAAATTTGATGATGTTTTTGGTGCTATCCTTAGTGAGGAAATGTGACGAAAAGCACAAGTGAGACATCAAGTAATGCATTGAACATGGAGAATAGAGGAAGACAAAAGGATAGAGGAAAGGGACCAGGGAACCGCGTGAATTCTAGGAAGGGAAGATCAAAATCCAGACTTGGAAAGATAGATATTTGGAATTGTGGAAAGAAAGGACATCTGAAGAAAGACTGCAGAGCTCCAAAGAAACAACAAGATGGACAGCAAGAGAGAAATCAGGAAACAAATGTAATAGGTGATGTGTTACAAGATGCTTTGATTCTTTTTGTAGATAATATTTCTGAGTCTTGGGTAGTAGATTCATGGGCTTCATTTCATGCCACACCCCATAGGAAACATTTTCTAGATTATGTTCAAGGTGATTTTGGACAGGTTCATTTGGGTGATGATGCACCATGCAAAACTGTTGGAATGGGAAAGGTAAAAATAAAGCAACGCAATGGAAACCAATGGTTGTTGAAAGAGGTAAGACATGTTCCAGATTTAAGGAAAAATCTGATTTCAACGGGGTAGTTGGCAAGTGAAAGTTGTATAGCCATATTTACAGATAAGATGTGGAAGGTCATCAAAGGATCATTGGTGATAGCAAAAGGAGAGAAGGTAGGTACATTGTATTTATGTACTGGTAATATTGACTCTTCTATCTCTTTAGCTTCTACAGGAGTGGATACAACACTATGGCATCATAGGCTAGGACACATGAGTGAGAAGGGAATGCAGATACTTCACAAAATAAATTTGTTGCCAGACCTTAAACAAATTGATTTGGACTTCTGTGAGGATTGTGCTTATGGAATACACAAGAGAGACAGATTTCTCAGAGTTGGAAAAGAAAATAAGAATGAAAAGTTAGAGCTTGTGCATACATATGTATGGGGACCAACTTAGGTATCATCTCTTGGTGGCTCTCATTATTATGTTACTTTTATTGATGATGCAACTAGAAAAACTTGGGTTTATTGCATTCGACAAAAATCTGATGTTTTTGATA